>CAJDSM010043558.1:12500-22327 GCA_903981925.1 Ostrea lurida
AATAGGAGGTGGCCCAGAATGCTGCAAATAACAAGATTTATATGTACGTACAGTACATGTATTTACATTTTCAGTGTAGTGCCTTTGCCTTGTTATCTTTACCAGTTGTAAAGATAGCCATTTCCTCATGAATGCGATGCAGTTGGGAATTTTTAACAATAAGCGTATGAATCTTGGTAAATATAGCACGGCTATTTTATAGGAAAACGGACACGTTCTGAGTAAAAAACAAAAAAGCAAAACAAAACACAAAAAAACCACCAAAAAACCTCAACCCCCAAAAAACCTCAACCCCCAAAAAACCCCAAAACAAACCAAAAAAAAAGAAAAAAAAAGAACGGGGATACCGACAGAGATGAAAGTGGAATTTGAATATGAAAAATAAATTTCACTTTTGAAAATATACGAGAATATGTGCTGCACCTCTTCACGACGGCCTATTGTTCATGAAGCTCAAATTTATACGTTAACAATTGGGAATTCAGACAGAATGAAAGTAGGGTGTAAATATAAAAAATAGATTTCAGTTTTGAAAAATATATGAGGATATGAACTGCAACCTTTCACGCCGGCATACTTCTCAAGAAGCCCTAACGTCTATTCTAATATGAGTTTAAAGTGCGTGTAACCAATGTACTTCTTCATATGATGCTCCCTGAAGTGCGTGTAACCAATGTACTACTTTATATGATGAGTGATGCTCCCTGAAGTGCGTGTAACCAATGTGCTACTTCATATGTTGAATGACTTGATAAAGAAATGTGGAATCTTTCATGTTTCTACCAATTACAAAGCAATACGACTAGCACATCTTAAAGGTCATAAAGAACGGTAAATGCATTGTATGTAATGTTCAATTGTGTGTTCAGGGAAATAATTTTACTTGTTCACAACACTAATGGTATAAAAGTACTTTTCATGCACAGAGAGCTACATTAGTACAACCGATTGAAAGTACTCGCTTTTAAAATCATAGTTAGGGCTCCCCGGCTTATCTCCCTTTGCTGATGATGTCATTTGCACCCATGTTTACATACAAATAGATGAAAAAGTGAAGATAATGAACAGCGATCAATCACTGAAGTCCTAAACGGAATACAAATTAAGAGGTGAGTAAACATGGACCCCCGGTTATACCAGAGGTGGGATCAGGTGCCTAGGAGGAGCAAGAATCCCTGTCGTCTGGCTCCATCCGCCTAGTCCAGGTAAACGGAGAATTCGTAGTCAAAATCAGTGTTTAAAGAACGACCTAATAATTGGTATGAAATATGTCAGACAGCATTTGACCCAATGGCAGGCTGTATTGGCAAACTAGATTGTTAATTTGCAAAATGCTGACTGTTGCAACATCAATTTAATTGTCAGTAACCTTGCCTCGATTTAAAAAAACTGATCATACGAATAACAAGCTCTTGCGTATCGAATCAGTTGAGAGACATAAATACCCACAGGTACTTGAAGTTTTAAATACAAAAGTATTCTTCGTTTCTTCACACACATTAGACCATCATCACTGAAGAGACATAATTTGTCGAAATGCGAATCAAAATTGGTATCGTGTAAGATTAAAATCACAGCCACTAAATCGGGGTATTCAATCTCTTCGTTGCTTAATTCTTGAGTCGTTGTGACGTCAGTGTAGATTATGGACCCTTTTCGGCGTCAATGGAAAATTAATTAATTCAAACTTTTCGACTGATAAATTTTACATTGAAACATACCAATTTATATATATTTTCAACAACAAAAAATAGTACGTATATTGTTTAAAACCGTTTCCCATGGCCATAAGAGTCGACTGCGTTTAAAATGACAGACGATGAGCTGGACATCACAAAGATCGTTAAAATGACATGTCTCCGGACCCGGTTTAACGATAGAATTCCACCCCTATACTGGTGTCGTAGCAAAACGAAATTTGTAAACACAGTTTGTGTGGCAAGAATACGAGACAGAGAAATTATAAATACCTGTAAACTGAATTTAAACCACTCTTTTGTGTAATACTTACATTATGATTTTGATAACTTTCCTATTATATTGTCACACTGATTTACTTCCGGCAAAATGGCAGCAAATTTCAAACGACTTGTTTTTGGGATTTTCTTCATTTAAAGGATTTACAAATATCAGAAAAGGTTTGTTACTACTAAATAAGACCTATATTTACACGCATTCCACCTACTAGCTGTGAAATTTGTTTCGAGTAGATCCGCTCTGATTTGCTACATTGAGAGTACATAGGGAAGGATTTCTAACTGATGAAGGGACCGAGACACCATTGTTAAGCCGTTTTTCACACACTGATTTGACTACGGATTGTTCCGTTTACCTGATCAAGACTATGGGCTCACGGCGGGTGTGACCGGTCAACAGGGGATGCTTACTCCTCCTAGGCACCTGATCCCACCTCTGGTGTGTCCAAGGGTCCGTGATTGCCCAACTCTTGTTTTTGTATTCTATATTTAGGACTTACGAGATTGATCACTGTTCGTTATCTTTGCCTTTACACATAATATTCTAACTAGACATTACACGGAAACGAATGATCATCCGGATATCAAGGAATCCATGTTTGTGGAATTATTTTGGTTTCACAAAACATTTAGAATTGTGATCTCAACAAAACAAAAGTTAACATTTTGCATTGTGTGTCATAAGTGTTATAAAAATGAAGGTTAGTATACTGTTGTCGCTAATTGTCGTATTTACTTAAATTAATGAAACTATTTATACATATTGATTATAGGTAAACTAAATAAATCCCCAGAAAAAAAATTGAAGCATTTATTTATTAAAGACCATGGACGTCTGTGCACAATATTATAGAATCCGCAATACTGAGACTTTTCATCTATACTTATTAGATATGTGTAAAAAAAAATAGTAGTCAATAGCAATTTTAAATGAAACATTTAAACTCACTGTTCGTTAAAGATATTTTAATGATCGATGTAAAGGCAGAGATAACGAATAGTGATCTATCTCGTAAGTCTCAAATATAATACAAAAACAAACGTTGGGCAAACACGGACCCCTGGACGCGCCAGAGGTGGGATCAGGTGCCTAGGAGGAGTAAGCATCCCCTGTTGACCTTACACCCGCCGTGATTCCATTGTCTTGATCAATCCGTTGTCAAATCAGTGTATAAAAACGGCTTAACAATTGCTATGAAACATATCAGGCAGCATTTGACCAAATGGAAGGTCCGCCTCTAAAACCAAACCGTTATAACAACCATAGAATTTACGAAATGCCGCCTCTAAACGCGACTGTTGAAACCCCTGCAACAACAACTTGTTTGTAAGTAGCCTGCCTCGATTCAAAAACATAATACGCAGAACAAGCTCTTGTGTATCGAATAAGTTGAGAGACATATACGCCACATGCAGGTGATGATGGAAATATGTGAAGTTGAACGAACGAAGAACTGAAATCGTCCATTTCTCATAAAGTTGAGTTGTTAGTCTGCCGTTAATGTCAATGTTCAATAAAATATCCAAGTACGAAGCAGACATGGAAGACTCTGTGTTGTCCTTTATTTCTAGTTCGCTGGGATATATTGAATCGACATATGAAATGAATAGATGAACGTCGTAATATAGCCTCTGCTGGTGGACTGTTAGTCACCGAGGGTCTCTACAGCCCAGTTGCTATGTACTATTTACTAGCTTAAAATACGGAATAATGTATTTAATTTGCAGTGGTAAAATTAGAAATTCATATCAAAATTAAGGATTATCTCCCTCGGGCATAGCTCTGATCCTTCGAAGTATTTGGCTCCAGTCTTTGGCACTACATTGTTCACTTTTATTATAGTTTAAATTTCATGTTTCGGATTTCCAACATTTCGGTTTGAGCATCACTGAAGAGACATAATTTGTCGAAATGCGCATCTGGTGCATCAAAATTGGTACCGTATATGATTTATATCGAAATGTCGAATTAAAGGTCACCGCTAGAGATTTCTTCTTTTCATGTAAAAGCTTTTGAATGATTCCTGCCTCATTAGAATATAAAAAAAGGTCAGCTAATAAAGGAGCACAATTCGTGCCCATTGGAATTCCAACAGATTATTGGAAGACCTGATTGCCACAAACTACAAAGATATTGTCAGTGAAGAACTCCAGCATTGCTTAAATATCAACTTCAGAGTACTTGTGTGTAGAATCACAGTGTAGGTTAACAAAGTAATTATTTGAATGGCTGATCACTAGATATGAATATTTCCTTTCCCCATTTTTGTTGAAGAAAATGGACAAGCATGGCTTAAAAAGCTATCAAACAGTAACAGCTCCTTATGTGTTGTTCTTGAAACATGAAAACTGACAGAATCACACACAGTTGAAGCTATAGCTGAAAATGACGAGAAAACAACACAAATGACTTTGCTAGGAAAGCTAACTGCATACCTAGACAATGCAGTAAATGAATTGAAAGTTAATCGAACGTTGGGATGGGAAATGTTTGGCTGCTGTAAAATTGAAAAGAAGAGTAAAATGTTGGTCAAAGGAAGAAAGCTTGTTATATATTATACCACCAGTCTTCCAGTGCAACATATTTGTTTAAAGAGAAGCAGTTTCTTCTATAGAGGATAAAAAGTTAAATGATTGCGCTACAAGATGGAACAGCACTCCGGCAATGATGGATCGACTACTAGAGCAGGCATCAACCATTATTGCAATGGTCAATGATCCGAACACAGGGAAACAGCTATAGAAATTATCATTATTGATACAGTTTTGATGAATAGTCTTTGATGGAGGAAGTATTTGTATTCTTGATCTTTAAAGTAACAAAAAGCGAAAAGCTGATGTTCAACCTAGAATGACCAAAGTTCTGGCCATACATTTGTATCAGAAAAAAAACCAATAACAGATCAACATGCATGGGAGATTGGTTAGATGATTTAACCTACAAAGGAGAAAGTAAATGAAACATTCAGATTATTGTTGATAAAATATCATCCTACTGTTTTTCATCATTTTATACGTAGGTGCAAATGAGACCTTAATTCAGTTTGGATAAGGAATCAGCCTCTTTCTGGCATCTAAGAAGTATCTGGTCATTTCCACATCTTCTGTATCACCAGAGCGGGTGTTTAGCGGGGTATCTTGTCTACAAGGAGAAATTATCCCCAGATAACACAGACACAAACACCATCAAACACAAGAACAACTTCTGATAGTGTGTCAAAAGGCCAGAAAATGTGAGTTAATTTTCTAATATTTTACTTTTATTTGTATTCAAGACTGATGACTGACAGTGATGGTGTAATAAATACAATATGAATACAAAAGCATGTATTCCCTCTGATATAATGCATTATTGTTATAATTGATTGATTATTTGTTGTTTTTCGTCCCATGAGAATGTTTCACTCATATTGAGACGTCACCATTGCCGGTAAAGTGCTGCAAATTTTAGACTATGCTTAGCACTCATGGCTTTTAGCAGTAAGGGTTCTTTAGCGTGCCACACCCTGCTTGCGACACGGGACCTCCGTTTTTGAGGTCATATATGCGAAAGACCCGTGATTCTTACTTCTAAATGCCGAGCTCTTCTGGCGAAGGAGCAATCACATACCTAATTTTTACGTCTTAGGTTTGACGCGGCCGAGTGCCGAGCACGGGGCTCGAACACACGACCTCCCGATCACGAAGCGAGAGCTCTACCACTGAGCCGCGAACGGTTCATTTATATAAGACTTACAGTTTCATTATTAAATAAATATACACGTATGAACTAAATGAAAATTTGAAAAGGTAATTATTTGTTTATCATCAATATGTAAAAGAAACTGATTACATCTGGTAATCTAATGAGGATGCTCCTTCGATTATTCCCGATTAATTGATGTAAAATGGCGAAGTAACAATGTATTAAACGTAATCATAGTCCCCCAAAAAAACACATACAAAATCGAGTGTAGGGCAACACGGACCTTCGACAAAAGCGAAGGCAGGATTAGGCGCCATGGAGGAGTAAGCATCCTCTGCTGACCGGTCACACCCGCCGTGAGCCCGCAGTCGAAACAAAGTAAACGGGGTTACCCGTTTACATTATTACATTGTTACATTATTTAAGACATTTATATTTTACTATAAATCCTTTGGTTATTTGTTTGTTTTCACCAATATGGAGACGTAGCAGCGAAGGTTCTATAACGTGCCAACACCTGTCGAGACACGGTGTAATGTATGTTCACGTATTTTACAATCGGGCTCGGTATTCTGAAGGCACGTAAACTTAGCAGCCATCTTGGAGTGTCTTTATTGACTAGCAAGCATAACATGTGAGACCTCTGTGTTTAAGGTCATATCCAAAAGACCCGTGATTCTCGCATCTAAATGACGATTGTTTCGCGACGGAGTAGTCATTGCCTATTATCACGTCTTTTTTGGCAAGATGACAAACAATATTGTTGATGTTGCACCTTTTCCGTTTGATAAAACGTTTGTCAACCGGCGACAAACACATCACTATTTAGGAAAATAATCGCTGCAGTGAACCTAACCACGATCAGATAATAAAATGTCAGTTTAGAATACAGAGACGGGTGTTGAACCGAGTGAGGGTATATTTTCCAAGATGGTGACTTTCTTCCCTTGTACAGTATTGATATAGTTCTACTTGAAGGGGGTGTTATTTTAACGATGTATAAATGACCAAAACGTGTTGGAATTGTTATCAGAATGACTTGAAATGGGGTTTTTGATAGAGGATTCACATTTTTATTAATGTTTTTTTTTTTATTTTACACAGTCAGGTAGACAAGTTCCTATGCTTGAGACCTGCAACATACATATGGAACTTGATCCTCACAGCAATTTTCCTTTCGCATTTTCATTGTGTATACATGTATGTGGGAGAAGTGGGGAGATACGGGTTAAAACTTTTTTAATGGAAATCCGCCATCATATAATGGTTATTCCAAGTTTCAAAAGATTCCATTCTTAAGTTAGGTTGGAAATCTTCTAATTTAGAATTTTCTTTGAAATATTGATGAGTATTTTTCAATGGCGATTTAAGCATCTACAGCAGCATCCATCCTATGTATCTCGTTGGGTTTTTTTTGGGGTTTTTTTGGTTTGTTTGTTTGGTTTTTTTGTTTTTTTTTTTTTTTTTTTTTTGGTTTTTTTTTTTGTTTTACATTTGATCGCTTTCTCATAGAAGTACTGTAATCTTGTAGTAATAGGTGTCTCGTGTTTGATTTTAAAATAAGGTGTTTTTTGTCTTTTCTACATATTTTTAAAATTTTTTTAAAAATTATATATAATATTGTTTTACAAAGTATTGGACATTCATTAGGGAAATTCACTGTTTTAGTATTTCGATCAAAGTCGGAAATTTGAGACGATGATCATCGTTTGGCTTTCTGACTCCGTTCACGAATACTAATTTTGGTTTATGTTAAGGAACTTTATCACATCCATTGCGATATTGACATCATGATTGTACATTACTAAGATCGTTATTAAACCGGATCTCTGTGAAGTGCACGCCATTTGCTTCTAATAATGCGTTTTCAATCTACGATTATCTGCAATATACTATTAATGTCAAGCTTAGAAAAATGATATCGCTGATAAAATGATATTTATCAGTATCAACCTTGATCAATTTATTGCGGGACTAAGAAATTCGCTTTCCTCATAAATTGGTGCGATATTGAAGAATGTATGTATATAATGGTGTATAACTGGAAAAATGCCATATAAGAATTAGATTTATTAATACTTTGTCATGAATACAAAGGGTGTGTTGTTTTTTAACGTGTAATACGAATAGCCTCGACAAAAGTCGTATGTTATGTAATACAGGCCTTGTGGAATTTCCACTTCAAACTCCTCTATACTGATGGGCCCCTATGTATCAATTTTATTTAAACTATGTTGTCATTTGATTTTTTTGTAATGGTATATGTCTTTCTTCCTTCATTTTAAATGTTTTACTATGTATTTCAAAATAAATATGATAAAATATCACACCTCATATCCAAGCACAGCGAGGCTTTTGGAATGTCGGCTCTCGGAGGGATATTGGACTCTCGGTTTAATACCGTGCGTGATATTGAAAAGGGTCTTTTGATTTATATAAATATTCGTGTAATCGAAAGCATGTTGCAAAACGATTTGGCAACATTTCGAATATTTTCATTCACGAGACATAATGGTGACAGATGGCAAATCAGATATAGGACCATTGACCATATTGCTATGCATCAATTCTGTACCGAAATCAGAGGAAATTAACTTGCCAACTACATACATGAACAGCTTCGAATTAAAGATGTACACAAGGGTTTAGAAACAAACACGAAAAATCCATTTTTGAAATTGATACTGAGAAATAGGGAAGAACTTATCGGTGGTTTAATATACGAATGCATGTCGATTTCAAGAGCCATAGAGTGCTGGCAGCCATAAAAACAATCAGCTTTCTTTATTGATTACACCACGTGTGATTTTGGCTGAAAATAGAAGTTGCTGTGCGAAGAACAAATTCGAATACCAAGCAAATCTTGTAAGTTCTTGTGTGTTATTTACTTGTTTATTTCGTGCGAAGAAACTCCATGGAATAGTATATAGCTCGAGTTCATAGCCAAAGTGGAAAAGAGCACGCAGCTCTGGAAAAAAAGACAATCTAATTAAAATTAAATCTCTCAGCTCAATGGTTTTTGTTTTCGCGTGAAAACAACAAATCAATGAGCTGGGAAATTTAATTTTAATTAGACTAGGGGTAAAATGTCCATTCTGGGGTTCTTCGTACTGTTAAATATAAAACATTTGCCTCAATAATTTACCGGTTTTTTTTTTGGTCTGTTAATTTGTTTGTTTGAAGTTAAAGAATTTTCACTCATACAGAGATGTCGATAGCTGTGGATTAAGTGCTACAAAGTTTGGCGGCCAGGCTTATGCATGGAACCTAAGGTCGTATCAGTGAAGGTTCTTTATCGTTCCCAACGTCTACCACGAGTCGGGTTCTCTGTTTTATTTGAAAAGTATGACAAGTGGATTAAGTAAAAAGGAGTTGGGCAAACACGGATCCTTGAATACACCAAAGGTAGGATAAGCATCCCTTGTTCGCGGTCACACCCGCCATTGTACTTGAATGCGTATTGACTAAAGTTGAGAGAACAACATCTATCTCCTAGTAATGTCTTTCTTTTCCTTCTTCCTTTCTTTTCTTTCTTTCTTGCATTTCTTTCTTCTCTCTTGGGGGGGGGGGGGGCTACAACTCCATAGGATCTCCGTAATGGTGCAGATCTATGCGGGAGTGATTTACTCCCGCAACAATTACTTATCATTTGCTGGCTTTCTTTACCTGTTGAAAAGTTGTCATATATATTTCTTGGTCTACAAAAATATTTCAAGCCTGCAACTTTCGATTTTTGAAGCTTTATTGGACCATTTTATACAATTTCGATATACTGTAATATTCTTGATTCATATTGGCCGCCATGCTTGAAGATGAACTTCTGGCTGTCATGTTATTTGCATATGCCCATATAAGGTAGCGTTTACATCAATGTACGGGTACGGAAGATCAGCAGAGTATCTTTTTTCTGCAAACATATGAGTTTCCTTTCTTTGTAGGAATGGTTGAGTTCATGTTGAACAACTATATTTTCGCGCTGAATGTCACGGGGGCTTTTTTTGTTGTTTTTTTTCATTTATTTGTTTTTTGTTTTGTTTGGTTTTTTTTTTATTGTTTTTTTGTTGTTGTTGTTGTTGTTTTGTTTGTTTGTTGTTTTTTTTCCCAGTAGATCCATCTATGAGATTTTGCGTAAGTGCTTAAAGGGTCTATGCAATGAAATCGTATTT
>CAJDSM010043565.1:113-13171 GCA_903981925.1 Ostrea lurida
AGAGAGGAGAAATTACACATGCAACATCATTTTAGTTTGCAATTTATTTTCCTTTTTTCTATATGGAATGTCGAGTACAGGCATGTATCTATATTGTTAGATCTGCGATTAAATACCATTGTTTTAAAAACAATGGACAGTTTTAAATTGTTTACATCAGCGCGTCGCGCTGAGGTTTAGGCTACACTGCTGCTATTTGAATGTAATTCTAAGTGCGGGGTAGGCCAAATACATAATTATAAAACTGTTGATAATTATTTTCTTATTTGAAAAATATGATTAAATATATTAAGCATGTAAGTGTTGATTGGCATTCGTTATTTTAAGTGCAATGGATATAATCAATGAGACAAAAAGTGTGGGTAATTGTGCTATTGTGAAATTATATGTTAAGACGATCAATATAAAAGTGTTGATATGTATTATCTGTTATTGTCAGAATTATGATAATATAAGTTTATTACTACAGAAAGCTTGAAGAATCGGATGGCAAGCAGCGAGTTGAACAATTAGAAAAGTCGAGCTTTGATCTAATGACTCGCATGCTAGGCGTGATCCATGTCTTCGGATCAAAGTTAATGGGCAGACGCTTCTTTTCCCTATCGTTATTAAATGCGACGTTTACTGATGATAAATATTTTCGGCAAATGTATTGAAAAAAAGCAACTACCGGTGCTATTGTAGTTATACAAATATTAGAATTCCGAAGGGGCGACCAAAGGTTAGCTTCACTTAAATTTCTTAACAAGCTAGATACGGCGACTGATTGATTGATTGATTATTTATTGTTTTAGAGAACGTCGCAACTGCAAGAATCTTTCACTCATGATTTTGGGCGAATTACAAAGTCATCCACTAGAATGCATTTATGTTGACTCATTGTTTCATACCCTTTGTTACATCTGTTCATAGTTCATTCTAGATTTGATTACGGGTAATCCCGTTTACTTTATTTCGACTATAGGCTCATGGCGGGTTGTGTTCGGTGAAAGGGCTGTAAATTTAGTACCTTTGCTGCGCACTTAGGGCCCTTTAGGCAGTGACGAGATCTTGTAATCATTGCACAGCCTCTGTGACTCAGGACTTTCGGTTTTTCTCGGTCTCATTCGGAATTAGTCATCCCATTCAGGTCGGCCTCTTACGAACACGCAGACGGGAAATGGCTGGGGGGCCTATTCTAACGGCCGGGACACGCCACGGGTCACTACAGAACCGCAGTCTTTTGCATATCGGCATGATAACTTCTAACACTTGGCAATACAGGTTATAATTTTGATTCTTTGGTTTCATCGACACTACTTTTGCTAGAACTGACTAAGAATCTCTGGGCTTTCGCGTTATTTTATGAAAGTTATCGGTTGTTCTTCATGGCCGCCTTCGTGTTTTTCTCTGGATATCATTGCGATGTCAGACTGAAAAATTCGTTAGCTACTTTCTTACCTTGCGTTTTCCGTTTTCGAAAGTATATCTCTAGTATTATCAAATATGGTTATGTTAAAGTCTGATAACGCCTAATTAATCGGTAGTTATCTTTTAAGAAAAAGTTGATGCCTCACTTTGCTTTCAGCTTTAGTGTATGGTATGATGTAATAGGAAAGATATAAGCGAAAGCCAGTGATCAATCTCGTAAGTCCTAAAGTACTATTTATATTGTTCCTTATTTTAAAACCGACTATAAGCGCAGGGGTGGGTGCATGTACACCCCCGCATCTTTGAAAAATAAAATGTTAAAACCTTTCTTACCCTGTCAAATGCGCTGAGGTTGTAGATTTGACAGCATTAGAATGAATTCGCTGTCTCACAAATGAAACGCCTCGGGACCCTCAAACCGCAGTGAACTGTGGGGCGGGCCTGGTATGCATCAGACCGCTAAAGCACCCGTTTATATCAAAAATCTTAGACACATAAAATGAAATGAATAACACAAGATAGGCAAGAATTCGCAATGGCATTTTTTGAAATCATATTCTGTTCTGCTGGCATATAATCTATAAGTTATGCATATATCATACAAATAGGCGAAGGTAACATCGTTGTTAAGCAGAATCATAATCCAAAAAAACATATACAAAATCTCGACTGTTGGGGCAACAGCGGACGACGACAGAAGCGAAGGTAGGATGGTGCCAGAGGAGTAAGCATGCCTCTGCTAAGCGCGGTCCACCCGCCGTGAGCCCGTAGTCGAAATTAGTAAACGTTGATTCGTATATCGGCAAGAGGCATGCTATTGGGCGTATGCGGATTTTTTAAAGTGAGGCCAAATACTAACGGAAAAAAGTTGAAAGTTGGCTAGGGTTTATAAACGAATCTTCGTTTAAACTCATCATTTCGCAAATTGCTTGCTTCGAAAATAATAAACAGTTCATTCTGACAATGAAATTTTTGGGAGATATTGTGTAAATTTTATGAAGAGAATGTATATAATACATCCTCGATAGGCGATATATCTATATAGATGATATTTATGAGGGTGAGACTATTCTCAACTAAACAAATGGCCGATAAGATTTTCTAGAAAGTTTTGCCACCTTATGACGAATGCAAGGACGGCAGTAAAATGACATGAACAGTAAAGCAAATTGCGCCAGGCTTGGATGGGATTCCATCTTGAGTTCTATAAATGCATCTTTGGGGAATCAATTTCTAACTATCTTTTACCAAGTCCGGCTTAGGAAATATTCGAGCAAGGGGAGATTATCTAGTAAACTGCAGAGATTGTTCAGTATTAACGTTATGGTTCAAAAAGGGCGACAAGAAATTACTTAAAAAAATTACAGAGCCTTTGAGTTTAAACAAACATCGATTATAAAATAATTGGGGCAACTATCTTTTGCTAAATAGATTGCACACCAACGTTATATGCAAATTATTGATAAAGCCATGAGGTGGCTTATATTAAAGGCAAGATAGCATCGGAGAAAAATGCTCGTTTGACTACTAGACTTATTTGAATATTGTGAGAACTATAAGCAAGATAACATTTTATTATTTCTCGATTTTGGAGAAAGCTTTTGATATCTGTCGAATGGAATTTCCTATTTGAAGCTTAAGGAAATTCAATTTTGGAGAAGAATTCTTTAAAATGGATGCAAAATTCTATCGCAATTAGTCCTATTTTTCGCATAAAAATAATGGTCTCTAAAACACTTAAAAGATGACTCGAGGAAATTAGAGCAGACTGTCCTATCTCTGCGATTTTTACATTTTTGTCGCAGAAATCTAAGCTGTTAAGATTAGAAGAAATAAAAATATTAGAGGTTTTTAGCTTTGGGGCCAAAAATCTTGAGCAGTGAATAAAACAGCGTACAACACGCAGATGATCTTAACATTGATTACTCAATAACATTGTAATCTCCTTAAAATGGCTCTTGAACGATCAAACAATTCTGTATTTCATGGGTCAGGTTCAAAACTTAAATATAGAGTGAAAAATGAAATAATACTTCTGGGATCTTTAAAAGGAAGTTTTGATATAGTATATATGAAGGATAAAGTCAAAATGAAAAGACAGTTAAATGCCTGGTGTATTTAGGAATGATAAGACAAGAGTGTTATAACCAAGAGAATTGGATGAAAGTATATGATAACATGGAAAACTTTTTGAGTCGTGGAAAAAGAGAAAACTTACTATATTTGGAAAAATTTGTTGTACTTATAAACCCCTTGCTATTTCAACAATCTAATTACATAGGCAGTCCTTACTTAATTATGGGCGCTAAATGAAAGTTACATAAACCAGTATGAACAAACTTATTTTTAAGCTTTATTTGGAACATAAATGCTGATAATAATTAAATAAAAACATTGATTGGTTCTAATACAAATTGTTGGTATTGGTGTTGTCGATTGTGTTTTCAAAACTGAAAGCTTTGAAAGAGCATGCATGGGTTTCAAAGGTTATGTAAAACGATAAATAGCTAAACTATTTCCATTTTTGAACGAGTTGTTTAAATCTCTTGAATATTGACTTCGAGTTATATCTGAAAACAAATGTATGTAATCTGATTAATCATGGAAATGCTGTTTCATTTCCATCGTTTTACAGAGAAGCAATTTAATATTTTTCATGGACTGTAAGAAAAACTGAGAAATGTGTGACTTGTCGCTCAAACTCTTTTCTTGGACAAACAATTGGATGCTAATAAGCATATTTTGTTTAAAGGGAGGCCACTCTTTTTCAAAGTTGTTGGTAAAAAGTGGCATAAGTTATGTGAAAGATCTTTTTTGATGGAAAAATCGGTCATTTAAGAATATAGAACAATTTGCAGATGTTTACAGTAAAAAATAACGGGCTTTGTGAATGATAAAATTCTCAAAACGCCGTTTTCAAAAATCTGAAATGACAAATTTGATTTTTTCAAATGGCGATACTCCACACGCACCCTAAAAATATTATATTTTCAACATGAAAAATTGGGAATAGCACAATATTGTTGACAAAAAAATCAGGTTTTATTAGGCTAAGATATTCCTTGATAATAAATTTCAAAAGCGCTCGCATGTTATCAACATATTCTGTCGAAAGGAATTTCTAATTGATAATAAATGTACATGGAAAAAAACATTACAATAATGAAAATAAGTACATAAGTTTGATAAAACAATTGAATTTAATTTTAAACTTCTGAATAACTTTGCTGTGTTTTGTAATTTTACGTCTAAGCAAAATGGAAACATGGCGTCCTCCAAATGTTTCCATTGTTTTGATATAAATCGGAAAAGCTCTAAGGATTTAGTAGTACGAGTGTGAGATCAATAATGGGAAACAAATGATTTTGGTATCAAATGGATACACATATGATGGACAATGCTTGGTCGATGAAATAAAAAAATAAGAGTGTAGGCCGTTTGCCTCTAGTGGCTGTCAACTAAGGGAGGTAAGCGTCTGTGTATTTTTTTCGTTAAAAATATACGATCCATATACTAATTCCAATAAATAAGTCAAGGATACATATAAAATTATAAAAATATTGATTTTTTATTCAATATGTAAGCATCTGTTTCTTAAAATTAAAAACAATAAAAAAAATTATAACGTAATTCTATATTTAGCTCGGCAGCGGGCCACCTATTGATGTCGCAATTTTTGCAGGCTGCAAAATTCGTAAATTGCTGAATCTAACCAATTTGTTAAAGGCAGCAGACATAAGTAATGAAACTGAAAAAGACAACTTATTTCATAAAATAATATGAACATTCAATCAACTGTGTCAAATTTTTAGAAAAAAGAGTGGAGCCATTTTGAAATATACTCAGGCCCGAAATTCCTCTGACGGCAGTTTTTTTTTTGGGCATCAAAATTTCCATTGTTTAGGCGATGTTGCCTCAATTCAAATTCAATAAAAGCAATAGAATTGAAAATTGAACAGGTAGCTACTTTTCATTACTATTTATTAGGCTGAATCGTTTATTTATAAGCAGGGAAAAAATATTATATTTGCATAAATGTCCTTACAATGCACCAATATAGCGGTCTATTAACGTCAGAATGAATATATGAGAAATGTGGCATCATTATCAACCATATTTTACAAACATATAGAGTAATGGAATAATAAAGTATATACTTTTAAAATATAAACAACAATTCAATTCAATGGTGAGCCAAATTTGGCAGAAAAAAGAGTGGACGCCGATTTTAAAAGCAATCACCGCGAATTTCTCTGAACAGCTATTTGCTCAGCAAAATTTCCTGTTTCTCAAAGTTTGTCTTCAATCACAATAACAAAAAAAAAAAAAAAAACCCCAAAAAAGAAAAAGATTGAAATGAATGAACATGGTAGCAAAGTTTGCATGAACTATATGGCCTTTCATGTAACTCAACTTTCATTTGTAAACAGGAAAAAAGGTTAATTGTTTCATAACTAACTCTCGCTCGTCCATCGAACTCACGATGAAATTGATGAATGAATAATTGTTATCACAAATGTGAATTCGTTATCACCATATTTTACAGGCATACAGAGTAATGGAAATTAAAAATAAGGCATACTATCCTTCATCAAAAATATAACAAAATTATTCAAATGCTCCAAATCTCAGAAAAAGTTGTGGAGGCTATTATGAAATGATTCAGCTCAAAGATTCCAAATGTAAGTGTCAACAAAACCATTAAACCTGTATGCAATTTTTCCCATAATCCATCTGACCGCAATGCATGAAAATTGCAAAAGTATACACAGTAACATAAATTTTGCGTTATATTATGGCAGTGAACACCACACTGTCACTGGCTTAGACAAAAATTCCAAATAGCTTGTAAGACTGCACTAATGTTCATTGCAACTGCTTCACTTCTTTGTTATAGTTGTGGTATCATTTTCTTCCCCTCTGTCTATATTACTGTTATTTTTCTTTTAGCTTCTGGATAATTGGAAGTTCTTTGGCAGTATTGTGTAGCTGGTTGTACATGTATTTTCTGCTTATGGATGAATTGGAACTTGGCCAGTATGCACTGTTGAAGTGGTTTTCTCATGATTGGTTAGAACATCTGGCAGTATAATGTGAATCTTCTGGCTGAATACATAAATGGTTTAAATTTAGTGCATTGGGTAAATAGATGAGAGATAGTAAACAAAACTTTTTAACTCCGTACCAATACAATTATATATGAGTGTATTTGCTCGCCTGTGAAATAAAAAAAAAATATTTGAAGAACAAATATGCCCATGCTGGTATGATCGTACTATATGCACAAGTTGGGTATAGTAATATTATCTGGGCCTTCGGTAACTTTTGACATTTTTTACAGCTGTAAATCAAAACAGAATATCAGTAATATGTACTATAAAAAAACCGCACTGTTAATAGAGATATTCCATTATCAATACTCTACACATTGTACCGACTTATATGGGATGTATTAAAACGCAAATAAAAAATAACCTTTAAATGGCAAAAGACTATGTTTGAATTGTGGTTGCATGCATGAAGCTGAAGAAGGCGACACACTTCTGGGCAGACCATATCCTCAGTACAAGCAACAGTTCCACAATTTTCGCAGACGGTCTGTCCATCCAAAGGCCTTCGCATGTAGGTGAAATCTCCTCATGGTCCAGCAACTTCAAAACTGGAAGTAACGCACACCCTTCTGGCCTCATCTATGATTAAATATTTTAAATGTTATTTGTGTATATTTTAAGAAAAAAATGCATGGCAATTAGGCTAAAAAGAATTCTGTTAATTAACCTGATAATGATAATCATAACTGGTCATCTTTTTTCATAACCTGATATGTCATGTACTAATTGCACCAGTAAATGAATTTTTTTAAAAATATAAAAATCAACACTGCATGGCCATGGTTTCGCATATGGTTGTGGACCCATCGCAGTATTTGACTTGTTTTTGTTTTGACATTCAGTCAAAGACATTTTCCTTTCGCTATTCTATCGGGACTGAACATCACATAGTGTATGAGAATGACCCTAGTCTCCCACCATTTGAAGGGGGGGGGGGGCACAAGATAGCTCAAGCGCAAAGAATTTACTCACCTGTAGTGTTTATCACTTGCACAATTAAGTTCACTAATTATCTCCAAACTTGGCTCGCAACATACATTAAGATCAGTTTTCCTTGCAATCCGAGGCAGCTTGTTAGCATAGAGAAGTGAGAGGAGAGAGAGAGAGGAGAGAAGAGAGAGAGAGAGAGAGAGAGAGAGAGAGAGAGAGAGGAGAGAGAGCAGAGAGAGAAGAGAAGAGAGAGAGCTTTCAGCACGGGGACTACTCTAATCGAAAGAAGTCTAAAAACAAACATGCCTGGATCAAGTCGCTCAACATCAATCTTGAATGGTTGTACCACTGATTCCTTGTTAGCTATAAGAATTCCTAACAACATTTTTATCATGGTACAAACATTTAGCGACATTGTGGGTATCTAATAACTATTTACTACGGATATGTATTTTGAGTCTCTGAACGACGCTATAAATACCTGCCGATATTATCAAACGATTTTTCTTACCGAATTCTTTGAAACAGATTGGTCCGATATCACCTCTGGATCCTGGGCTCCATACTGTTTTTTTTCGTCTTGGGGGAGGCAAATCGGCCTCTTCAAGTCTCTTGCCGTTTCTGTCCACGTCGGCAGCACCTTCGGCCGAGTTGTGATATAGGTTCCGGTATCAGGCGAAGGTTCGGCCGAATGATTTTTCAGTACGGAATCGCGACGACCTAGTTAGCTAAAGAGCTCACAGCTCATACAACCTAATTTCGAATGTATTAAATGTTATGAAAATTTGGAAACACACTAACAATCCTATTTTAAACTTAAAATTCAATGGAAGGGCACATCGTTGTGGGTTTCGACTCAAGAAATATACACAAAGTGGTAACTGTTTGAAGTCAATTTATTATCCTATGTTGCATGCAGAATCTACAAATATAAAATGTTCTGTAGAATAGATTCCGTTGCAAGAGTAAGAAAATCTCAATTTGTCAAAACCTTAAATCACACTTGAATGTACATGTTCTGTTTATTAAAAAAGCAATATCTCAATACAAAACACCTTTTTAATAATTAATCTGAAATTGCTTTAAGTATCGCAAGCAATTGTAAATTATATGACTTAATCATTATATTTCACAATGTCGTTTATTACTCTACCATATATTGGCCATGATGCATAATATTTTGCTTTAATGTCTGTTATCGATATTGTCTGATGACCCAAACTATATCGAATTTGTAAATGGGTCAAATAACTAATAAAATTATATTTAAAAAAAAATAATTCGCGCGCGACAATTCTAACGGGTTCAGCTAATGAGCGCTTGTTTGCGATTTACAAATTAATCATTAAGTCATATGTTGACTGATTTGTTTCATACCCTTTGTTAGACTGTCATTTTTCCTACTGAATCGCCTACGGGTAATCCCGTTTACTTTATTTCGACTAACGGGCTCACGGCGGGTGTGACCGGTCAGCAGAGGATGCTTAGATGCTTACTCCTCCATGGCACCTTATCCCGACTTCGCTTTATCGGAGGTCTGTGTAGCCCAACACTCGATTTTGTATATGTTTTTTTGGATTATGATTACATTTAACACGATGTTACCTTCACCTATTTGTATCAGTCAACATATGACTGAGTGATACTTTGTAATCGCATCCAAAGTCATTAAAGCGACCGTAGATTTTGCGAATGGTGACTTTATCGAGATTCGTTATAACCCTGCAACATCAACTTTTTTGTTAGTAGTTGGAATCGCTTTAGAAAATCCTATTACGCATAGGATGCTCTTGCGTATTGAGTGAAAAATTCTCAATATTTGAGAGAAGTTCGTTGCAAGCCGCAGGACAAGAGGAAAACATATATATCCTTTCACAAAGACTCAAATTGTTATCTGCATGTGTACCCAGAACGGCGTGTTTTTATCCCGTGTAAAGTTTTTTTCTTCCACATTTTCTCCCCGAAATCCTGAAAGGACGATGCTATTCTTTTTGCTACCCATTGGAAACATTTTCTTTTCCTTCGCCAAAGGCAGTAGTTCACACAGTTCTCGAACTGCTTCAACTAAAATCAAGCTATCGCGTTAGCGGCCAATGAGGTAAATGCATATATAAACTTCCTATTAAGTAACTTTAGAACCAGGAGAGGGAACAGCGTGTGTTTACCCGAGTATAGTTTTTTTTAGCTCACCTGAACTGAAGGTTCAAGTGACCTATTCGGATTGTATTTTGTCCATCGTCTGTTTGTTCGTCCATCCATGGTCAGTCCATCTGTCCGTATGTCTGTTATTTTTTCATATTTTCGACTTCTTCTCAAGAACCACTGGACCAAATTAAACCAAACCAGGTTTAAATCATCCTTCGGTAAAAGGGATTCAAGTTCGTTTAAATGAAGGACCAGGCCCCATCAAATGGGAGATAATCACACGAATGCAAAAACAGTGTGGTGTCATTTAAAAATCTTCCTCTGAAGATCTACTGGGACAGAAAAGCTAAAGTTCATATGAAAGTTCCCTGTTATAGTGGAAATTCAGTTTTTACAAATCATGATTCCCGGGGGGTACGATGAAGCCGCAATAGGGGATCAAACTTTTACATATGATTATATAGGGAAAATCTTTTTAAAAAATTCTCAAAAACCACTCGGCCAGAAAAGCTGAATTTTATATGAAAGCTTCCTAATATAGTGGATATTCAAGATTGTTCAAATCATAACCCCGTGGTTGCGATGAGGCCGGAATAGCGGGATGCAAAGAGTTTAAATAAGAATGGCGCGAAGTACAAAGTATGAAACGTAATCCATTAGTCGAAAAAACCAATCATTACATGAAATCGAGTGTAAGGCAACGACGGACCTTCGACGAAAGCGAAGGCAGGATCAGGTGCCCTTGGAGGAGTAGCATCCTCTGCTGACCGGTCACACCCGCCTGTGAGCCTTTAGTCGAAACAGAAGTATAACAGGGTTACCGTCGTCAAATCTAGTATGAATGACAGTCTAACAAAGGGATGAAACAAATCAGTCACATATCGTGAATGTTGATGATAATTTGTTAATCGCAAAGCAAGGTACCATTAGGTCGCGACCGCGTAGAATGTGGCGAAATGATGACTTTATAAACGAGATTTCATGGAAAGTCTTTAAAAACCTTTTCAAGAACGACTGGGTCAGGAAAGCTGAATTTGTATGAAAACTTCCTGGTGTATAAGTGAAGATATAAAATATTGTTCAAATCATGACCCATAGAGGTGATGTGGGACCACAGTAAGGGATCAATATTTTACTTCCAAATATATAGGGAAATTCTTTTAAAACATTTTTCATTAAACCAGAAGAGTGGATATTTACCTAAAAGTTTCCTGATATGGCGTACATTTAAGTTTGTTCATATAATGCTTCCCCCACCATCCGGGGGTTGGTTGGGACCACAATAGGGGGTTAAAGTTTTACATACGTATATGCAGGGAAATGCTACTTAAAACATATTTTCTTTTTTATTTGTGGTGAGACATATTCGTTTATTCACTCATATGTGGAAGGTCCTTGGGGTCATGACTGATGCCGGTGTTATAGAGCCAAACTTTCCCCCCTAGTGAGACTTCTCCGGAAGTCCTGGCTCTAGAATGGTTTCCAGGGGTGAATGGTCACTCTTGAGCCAGATTCCCCAAACCAGCCTTCTCCCTGGGGAGTTGGCTCTAGAGTGGGACTTCCCCTGCGGAGTCTGGCTTAGGTGAACCTTCTTCCCGGAGTCTGGCTCTAGAGTGACCCCCCAACCTCCCCGAAGTTTGGCTCTAGAGTGGACCTTCCGAGTGGTCTATAGCTCCTCTCCCCTGTAGTTCTGAACTCTAGAGTGAGCCATCTCCCCAGGCAGAATTGGCTCTAGAGTAAGCTATTAACCCCAGCGGAGAGACTACTCATTCTAAGGCCTAACGCAATGTTGAGTGCCATGAGCACGATTTGATGTCCGCTTTCCAATCCAGCCTCGGCGCAAAATTAAATGAAATAAATTAATAGATTATTGGCCTACCTCTTTTACCTCTCGTACTCCATAACCCTACTTTCATACCCACTGCCTGCCTGCTACCATGTCTGCCGAGCGTCTACCTACCTATTTTTCCGTACCCTCCTAATTTACCTCTAACCTGAT
Organism: Ostrea lurida; assembly: GCA_903981925.1. Taxonomy (NCBI): domain Eukaryota; kingdom Metazoa; phylum Mollusca; class Bivalvia; order Ostreida; family Ostreidae; genus Ostrea; species Ostrea lurida. Next base: position 11,709 of record CAJDSM010043565.1, read on the forward strand.
ACCTGCACCTACCCCTACCTACCTACCGTACCTATTATCTACTACCTACTACCTACTTACCTTAACCTCTTAACTTTTACTCCAATATCTCTCTCTGTCTTTCTTCCTCTGTTCTGTCGTCATGTCTCATGCCTGCTCTCTCTCTCTCTCATGTCACCTCCTCTCAGTCTCGTTCATCTCTCTCTCTCGTCTCTCTTCTCTTCTCTCCTCTCTCTCTCTCTCTTCTTCTCTCTCTTCTCTCTCTCTCTCTTCTCCCTCTTTATCTACTCTACTCTCTCTCTCTCTCTCTCTCATCTCTCTCTCTCTGTTTCCCCTTCCCTCTCCTCTCTCTCCCTCTCTCCTCTCTCTCTCATCTCTCACTCACGACCCCTCTTCAATATATATAAGAATTTCTCTTGTCTATCTCTCACTGTACGTCAAGAAATGGTGAGTTGAAAAAAAAATCACTTTACTGATTCCAAAGTGTTTTATGTACCATTTTCTTCTATTAAGTTTAATGAAGGACTTAAGGTGGATTGCTACACAAGAGAAATTTGACGTGGATAAAAAGTAGAGGATATGTTAAACAAGATTTTGAAAATAAAAGAAATCAAATGCACTCTATTTCGTCAAAAAATACATTTTCAGTAGAAAGCAATTTGGAAAAAAAAAATAAAACCCGCGATCTGCAGTTCAGAAGGCAGTGTGCTAACTTACTGAGCTAAGAAGCTAGGGATTTAAATCTGAATGCATCAAGATATAAACCTGATAGTGATATTTTCATACATGTATCGAACGAAAGTCAGCCATTATGACGATGGCTCATTCCCTCTTGAGCAAAATCGTCCAACGCCCTGCTAAAATGTTCTTGGTATTTCAACAATTTCCATAGTGATAGTTGGTCTTCCCCGGCGGAAGTCTGGCTCTACCGTGAGGCTTCCCCGTGGGTTCTCCTGCTTTAGAGTGAGCCTTCCCNAATATTTTCTTTTCCTTGTGTTGAACCAGGTTCATTGACACATAATCGTAATGTATGAGTNAATATTTTCTTTTCCCTGTGTTGAACCAAGTTCATTGACACATNNNCTACACCGGCCTTTTAAAAATGGTTTGATATCTTGTAAACTATTGAGATCCTCGCCCTCAAACCAAATATTTTCTTTTCCCTGTGTTGAACCAAGTTCATTGACACATAATCGTAATGTATGAGTATTGGAAGATGACAGAAGTTATGGAATATGACAGAGGTTACATTTAGTCCACAGTGGTACATTCTAAATCCCAAACTACTACACTTCTTACTGGAGTAGTGCTCAGGTGAGCGATATGGCCCATGGACCTCTTGTTTTATTTTCTCCCCGAGATCCCTAAAAGACGATGATGATCTTTTGTCTTGTTAAACTTCAGCTGGAACTATGCATTGATTACATACATAAATAGTTGTCTGGCGGACTACGAATAAATAAGATTGACACAAAGTTTCGTCT
>CAJDSM010043572.1:1668-20796 GCA_903981925.1 Ostrea lurida
GAAGACTGCATGAGAGGATATTATGGGTATCGCTGTAAGACAAAATGCGATTGTGAAGCATCCACTTGTAATCCAGTTACAGGATGCAACAAACATTCAGTTGATGAAAGTTAGTGAATAAATCAAAACATTAACCCTTCTATTGTTTATTTATTGTCACTTTCTGGGTTTTTGTTTTGCTTCACAATTTTTCAATTTAGAAAAGACTTTCTTACTCCGGTATACCATTTATTTGAACATGATAAATTCAAGAAGCATGAATATCGTTTTGTTTTATCACAACAGTTGTTAGCAAGAAGACAACATTATGTCACTGTATAAACAAATGACATCGATACATGCACAGAATACAAGACTGATGTCACTGCATACTACGACGAATGGGATTGGTCACTTTTCATCTGATAAACCTTTTCATTTTATATTTACAAAAAATAATCATGACTTCAGTTTTTTGTCTTATGTTTAGATGTCGATGGCAAAATACCTTCCAAAAACCCAATGCACGGCAATACTACACCTCAACTGAGCAGTACATACATGCATAAGGCTACAAATGAATCTGGTGATGTGGAAATACCATAATGACCTATTGCGTCATGAGAGTTATTTTAATCTAAAAGTTACATATTAGGATATTCATAACTCATCATTTAAAACTCAAGAGCTTAGCAGTCTTAGTTCAAAGTATCAAATAGACCAAATTTCTATGACTTGATATTATGATTAGAAATAAGCCGGTAAATTATATAATATGGCTGGATTCCGCGTCTCAAACCGCTTACTGCACATATGAAAAAGCAGACGAGAAAGTACCACCTGAATATTTGTGAATTTGGAACAATGAAGGTAAATTATTACAATTATCAATGATGATATATGAATACTTGGAAGCATAGTTGTCATCAATCAGGTAAACAACATATATTGTCTTTTGTAGATTTCAGCATCGACTTTAAAAGCATATCAGGTAGATTCTATATAAATATTATATATTGAATACCATTTGTTTACATCCATATATACATGACTGGAACTTGTATATAAACTAAAAACGTCAACACTTTGTCAATGCAGTAAATCATGGTTGTAAAAGGAGAAGCTCAGGTGGTACCAGTTTTCATTTTTACGGTAAGGATTCCTCTTATTTGAACAAAATAAGCATGATTGCTTTCCTTGAGCACAGATAGAGAGGCATGGTACTTTAGAGTAAAGGGAACATGTACAGATCTTTAAGCGATTATACAAGTTGGCAAAGGATATGGGTTTGTTGTTTTTCGTCCTGTAGCTAATAGTGTGGCTGTATTCGTTATAAATTTTGTTTACAACTATTTTTTATCGAACAAAAACACCAAAGACCCTATATATGAAAGAAATTTAAAACCATTACCACATGTTTACGAGTTTGTTTATACCTACAGTGAAAAGGTGAAAATCAATAACAGTGACCAATGTCATGAATTCCACAAAAACTATATGGTTAATAGCAAGAGAAGCATGGAAAAGAATGGAAATTCCATACGCAGGGTCATTCGGCTCGTGGACCATGCGTCAATAAACGTTACTACTATTTGCATAGTACACGCAATTGTAACATTATTATTATATTATGGCTAAGTGTCCATAATGTGCATTAAAACACACACACTTTGATGGGCAAAGTCTATTTTTTAGTATTTTAAAACATCGACAGGCTTGCTCTCTTATATAAATCGCCGCGCAGTTTATACTGAAATTCATCGCATGTTAGTTTTCTTGGGACATTAGATGTCGGTCCATAAATAAAGCTGTTCGTCAGCCCGTAACAATTAGGCAACTCATATTTTGTTTCCGATTCAGTAGATGACATCCCATTGACGTACAAACGTTTCCAATGATGTTGGTTGCTTACTAATCGAATATGTGAGAACTTTTACAGCGATATAGGCCTATCTATTGCTTTTCAGAGTAATCATCAATAGGATGCTTTACAATACAAGACGAGAATACACATCCACTGAACAGCACAGCAAAGGCTACAAGAATGTGTGGTAATAGAAATGTCATAGTGAATTGTAGCGTCATGAGAGTTGTTACATAGATGTTTTAGGGTATTCATAAGATATTAATTCTTTTGAAAATTTATAAATGTATGTTACATAATTAATAACCCAAATTTTAAAATATACCAAATTTGCATGATTTGATATTATGACACGAGGTAAGCCGGTAACATTTGCACTATGGTTGGACTCCGCGTCTTAAAGCACTTACTGCACATAACAAAGACGTCGAGAAAATGTCAGCTGTTCATCTGTGAAATTAGAAAAATCAAGGTAAATTATCAGAATTATGAATATAAATACTTCCAACTATGGCTATAACGAATAAAGTTGACAACATCTACTGTGTTTTGTAAAATAAGACATCTAATTCTAAGATAGTTGACGTAGATTTATGTGGATAAGCACTGAGGAATATCATTTATTTACATTCATGTATACACGTGTTTGTATTCCTATGGGTACTAATTGTGCCCTCTTATTGGCAGACTTATGTTTATATTCATACGAAGCAAGTTTTGTTAAAAACCGGCTACGCAATAAAAACAAAAAAAAAAACTTGCCGTGTCCTTCAACCTTACATATATGTATATAGATGATATCTTATCAATTAACAATCATAATTTTCATAATTATGCCCATTTGATATATCCCGACGAACTGGAAATACAGCCACATTATTAGCTACAGGGCAGAACAAATCCGCATTGTTTTCAACCTGTATTGGTGTTTTAAGTGTTGTACATGTTTCCTTTATTCAAAAGCACTATGCTCATGTGTCTGTACTCTAGGAAAGCAATCATGTTTATATTGATCAAATTATAGCAAATAAGAACAGCTGATACCACTTGAGCATAGTATTTCACTCAAATAGCTTGCTGCATTGACAAAGTGTTGATATTTTCAAGTAGAAGTACATACGAGGGTTGTCCGTAAAGTTCGTGGACAAGCCTTAATTTATATAAAAGTAACGTTATAGGTATTTATTATTAGCATATTTATAATACAAAAAGGCGAAGTTAACATTGTGCCAAACGTAATCATAATCCAAAAAACATATACAAAAGCGAGTGTAGGGCAACACGGACCTCCGACAAAGCGAAGGTAGGATCAGGTGCCATGGAGGAGTAAGCATCCTCTGCTGACCGGTCACACCCGCCGTGAACCCTTAGTCGAAATAAAGTAAACGGGATTACCCGTAGTCAAATCTAGTAGGAAAATGACAGTCTAACAAAGGGTATGAAACAAATCAGTCAACATATGACTTAGTGATAATTTGTAATCGCAAACAAGGTCATTATAGCGATCGTAGAATTTGCGAAATGATGACTTTAAACGAGATTCGTAATCCTAAAACATTAACTTTTCAAATTTAATATGAAATATCTTTAGGGCAAGGTACACATATACTATAGATTTCATTCCTCTTGCATCCCTAGAGTTTTAGTGGCGGAGCAAAAACTGTCAAAAAGTGACATTTTTCCAAAAGTCGTCTATTCTGTACAACGGCAAATGTGTAAAACAAACTAAATGCATAGTGATATAGAGGAGGAATGCCTGTACCAAAATTGTGAAGTTGGTGAAACCCTGGGTAGGGGTTCTGACCCCAGATTGGGGCCAAACTTGGTACATAGTGCTTATATGTTAAACATCTGAAAAGCATCTTCAATGATGCTATTGATATGCTACTGGTGTAAAGGCAAAGATAATGAGCAGTGTTATTGCTTTGAAACGAAAATGAACAGAGAGCTTTTCATCATAATTGTTAATTTAATGATCCTAGGAGTAGGGAGATTTGTATTACATGTAGGACGGGGCCAAAATAGTCATTGATGATATGTGTTAACAATTGAATTTTTTGGTTGCTCTTGATCACTATCATTCCATTTTTTAGATTTCGTATGAAGAATCTTTACGACAAAAGGAACACGAACTCTACGATTTGAAACTCTTGCATCCCTATGGTCTTAGGTGGGGGGTAAAAGCTAAAAAATAAAAAGGTAGCGAATTTTTTATTATCTTCTTACTCTCATACATATATGTGAAACATCAAATGATCGCTTATAAGGCCAATGAAGCCTTCAACAAAAATTGTAAAGTTCATGGTACCAAAATTGTATGTATTATAAATCCCCCTACATACAAACACCTATGTTACATTCCAGGTGCAAATCTTCCACGAAATACCCTTATTTAGGTAATGCATTGCAAATATGCTATTAAATACTTTTATCATTAATCAAAATAATAATGTTGTCATCCTCATGTAGTGAGAAATTATCTGAATAAATTGATATTTAAAGTAAGTATGAGGTTTCAGAGAATGGAATTTTATACTAATTCAATTTAAATGAACCACTATTATCTTATACACATATATGTATTTAAAATTCATTGATATTGTATCTAGGGGTGTGAAAGTGCTACAGTGGGACGCATCACTGAAATAGAAATTGACGAACAGCCCATGGACGCGATGTTTGCTACCAACGATGATAGCGACGTTTATGACGAAATTTGCAACTCCCTCCTATTTAATTGCAGTAACTCACGGACAGAGTACGTCTTTCTCCGCGTTGTGGAAAAGGAGGCAGCACCTCTGAGAGGGAACATGGAATGTCCGAGAACCTTTACCGTGGTTACAATGATGAACTGTTCTTTACACAATGATATTTTGAAATAAATTTGTCGATTTACATTTAACTTGTTTAACCTACATGAGATGCTTACTCCTCTAAGGGACATGGTCCTTACTCTGGTATGTCTAGTGGTCCGACCGGTTGAAGTAGCTCATTATTTCAACGGGAGGTCATGATTTCGAGCCCTGCTCGTGTCGTAGCTGTGTCAAGCCCTAAGAGGTGAAAATAAATAGTGAATGCTCCTTCGCCAAAAGCTTGGCATTTAGAATTTAAAAAATCAAGTGTCTTCTAGATCTGACTTTAAAAATGAAGGTTCCGTATCACGGCAGGCGTTGGTACGCAAGAGATCTCTCATTGATATGGCCCTGAACGCTAATCATGGTTCTAAATTTGTGGTACTTGATCTACATCTGGCGATATCTCAATATGAGTGAAAATTATTCAATTAATATATGATCTGTGTTTGCCGAATTCGTAATTTTCTTTCCTTATGCTGATAATGAGATGATTTGCGTGTACATGTTTATCCCAGATCATGAGACAAATTAAAGTATCGGTTATCATTCCAAATTCCAAATTCCCGATAATATTAATATGTATTTCCTCATAGTATCATTCTTTAGTTGGGCTATTAGAAAAACTAACAGTCAAAATGGATGGAGATGTAGCAGTTCGTCTGATGTTTACAGCAGCTTTGATTGGAATTTATAAAGTTTCTTCAGATGCTGTTTGTGATAACAAGTAAGATATTACGCATATCTATTAATGTATGTATATGTATGGATGTATGGATGGATGGATCGATCGGCCGGCCGGCCTGTCTGTGTCTGAATGTCTGTCTGTCTATCTGTCTGTCTGCCTGTTTATCTGTTTATCTATCTAGCTGTTTATAAGTCTATCTTTATATATTTGTTTTGATTCGGACTAGAAATTTGCTTTGTCATTGGCTAAAACACGTCACGTAAATGGCGTCTAAATCTCTTTAGACGGTGAATAGCATAATGTAGACTGCAACATGGCGGCCGTTACGTCTTTTCATCATACTATACCGTCAAGATTCGGTCCTCGACAAAACAAAACACTTTTTAAAATTTTTATTTCAATTATAGACAAACAATACAATCACACAAATACATACATGCACGCACATTCATCTTGGTAGGTTGTTTACAAAATATTAATAAATTAATACTAATTAGATATGTTTTCAAATAGACATTTCCAATTCAACCATCTCCGTTCATATACATCAATTTTGTTATTTGACAAAACAAAACACTGAATGGGTGTTATTGGCTGTCCACATTTCATTTTTCCGGGTTGTTCCAGTCCATAGAAGCTTTGCCTCGCCTTCTAGGGAATTGAACAACTCGACATATTTCGATAGACAGTCGGTACAATGAGTAATACTATCGTGATTTCACAGAACTGTAGTAAACTGTATAAAAATTCATGTTTCGGATTTCCAACATTTCGGTTTGAGCATCACTGAAGAGACATAATTTGTCGAAATGCGCATCTGGTGCATAAAAATTGGTACCGTATGTTATTTATATAATACTGTAAACTCATTTACCGTATAAGTAGAATTTTTAGCGGTTTTTCCATTAAAAAAAAGATATTTTGTTTTAGCGATAAATAATTTTAGCGATTTTATAATTTACATTTGAAAAAGCTGTACCGATCATATGGAAAAGATTGTTAGCGATATCTAATTTTAGCGATCTCAAAACCCTCGCTAATAATGCCAAATTCAAATTCTCGCTAAATTGTCTGCTTATACAGTATTTTCGTGGGTTTAGAATTTCGTGCTTTTGACTCTATTAATGATTTCGTCAAAATTAATTTTCGTTCATTTACAATTAATTTATATTTATGCATTATAAGTGCAAAATTTCGTCGTGGATTAAATTTAGTTGTTCATAGTTACTCATAAAATAACGAATTTGAATCCCCACCAAAAATTAATGATTTTACAGTATACATGTATATATTTTCCCAAATTTTGTTAACCTACCATGTTCGTGCTTAGCCATTTACACATATGCACCACTACTTTGCTATATATCTTCTGCAGATCAATTGCGATGTGTTGTTACAATAAATATTTCAATGAAAAGATCCAACAGTGTGTAGGTGAGTGATGTGCGGGATTTATGGTGTGGTTTTTGTTTTTTATTTTTGGCATCTCCACTGTTCATGAACAACATTTTTATGACTGTCTTAATCGTTATCAACATTTGTTTGAGATCTAATTATTCACTAAAATCAACATTATTGATAGATGTATATCACATTTCAGAGTGTCCATTGGGCAAATTTGGATGGAATTGTAAACACAACTGTAAGAGAGGATATTATGGTCATCTCTGTAAGACAAAATGCGATTGTGAAGCATCCACTTGTGATCCAGCTATTGGATGCAACAATCACTCAGTTGTTGAAAGTTAGTGATTTACATCAAAACACTAAACCTTCCACTGTTTCTCTGTTGTAATTTTCCGTATTTTTGTTTGCGCCACAATTTTTCAATTTAAACAGATTTTCTTTTTCGGGTATACCATTTGAAATGTTTTAATTTTAAAATGTTGAATTCACGAAGCATGATTATGGTTTTGTTTTATCCCAACAGCTGTTAGCAACAACTTAGCAGAAGACAACATTATGTCACCACATTCAGATAATAAAATACTGATGTCTGTGCAGACTACCACGAATCCAGCTTCAAAAGATCATAATCACAAGATTTGTATGTTGGTCAGCTTTGTTTTGTTGGTTCTTTAAGCACAGCCTTAATTGCTGATCTCCTTATCTACAAAGGGAAACTAAACTTGAATATTGTTGTACTTATTGATATTTTGTTACTTCGCCATTTTATATGTAATACAGAAAAACAGTCCTTTAATAAGAAACAATTAACCTGCTGACATACTTTTGTTATAAGACGAATTTCTATACGTATGTTATTTTTCCTGCTAAGTGTAAGCGGTCGACAGGTAATACTTACGGCTTCTAGGCACCTGGTCCCACCTCTAGTGTATGCAGGTGTCCATGTTTGTCCAACTCTTGTTTTGTATTATGTTACAAGATTGATCACTGTTCGTTTTCTTTGACTTTTCATGTATGAAAAACAAAGAAAAAGTGATTAATTCGATAGACATGCATATTCCACTTTTTGGAATAAAACTCTCCAGGCTATATCCATATTCAAATAGGTTAAAAATAAATGTGCGAAGTAAACGATAGGTTGAACGTAATCAGAGTCCCAAAAAGTTATATACAAAGTAAAGTGTAGGGCAACACCGCGACCTCCGACAATAGCGATGACAGAATCAGGTGCCATGGAGGAGTAAGCATGCTCTACTGATCGGTCACACCCGCGGTGAATCCTGAGTCAAAACAAGGTAAATAATGTAATTCGATTCGGTAAAACATGGAGACAAAGGTAAAAACACCTCTCATGATCGGTTGGTTTTTTTCCGGCTCAAAACACCCTTGTAATGACACATGAATTCACTGGTGTGTAATCAAATGATATCAGTAAAGGCAAAGATAACGAACAGTGATTAATCTCGTAAGTCCTAAATAGAATACAAAAACAAGAGTTGGGCAAACATGGACCACTGGACAAACCAGAGGTGGGATCAGGTGCCTAGGAGGAGTAAGCATCCCATGTTAACCGGTCACAGCCGTCGTGAGCCCATAATCTTGATCAGGTAAACGGAACAATCTGTAGTCAAATCAGTGTGCGAATAACGGCCTAACAATGGCAATTTTTAATCATAATTCTAACTCTTGAGTAACTTTGCCTATATATACAGTATGGACTTTAAAACAAATTTAAATTAATAGACTATATTTTATTCTTCAAAACAGCATTCTACTGTGACGAATTAGGATCGGGTACGCGATGTAAGGCTATATATATTTAGATTAGACTGGATTGCCTGCCCTTGATTCCAGACGCTCTGCTAGGAATTTCAAGGACAAGTAACCACCACCGCCATGACAGTAGGAAAACCTACTGCAGTTTCGCGCATAGCGAGTTCGCATTCTAAAAATAAACTGAATCTTTGGCTTGAAATGGGCGGATAAAAGATTGTATACAAACAATGTTATCATAATACCATTATGTACAGTGACATTGCACTAGTACACTAACTGCATATTAAATTGACTGAACATTCTAAAACACGTCTATGTCAATGACATGTTTTACTTGGAAATAAACGACTGCATTGTGCTCTATACTCAGGCGCCTTATCAGGTCAGCTTGTCAGCTGAATCCAAGCAATTTAAATTGATTTAACCAATGCTGAAGTCGAACATCGAACTTCTATAGCTCAAACGCCACTGAGGATAACACCTTTCTAAATATAGTTCATCTCATCACTTCTATTGCCCGTGACGCGAAACATGGCTGGTGGTTACCTGTTGTTGATTTAGCGTGGCGCCTTATCATCGACAGCGTACCGGTCTATATTTAGATCTGATATGATCCAGACGTTATCGTATGGCAATACGATATGACCCGAGGCAAAACGAATGCCGGGTAGTATAAATACGGCCGTTTTGTAAGAATCAGAGTCAGTCGTAAGTGGGTGCTGGTGTAGTGCAGATCTCGATTAAACCAATGGTACGGTGAATAAAATTAAAGGAATGCTAGCCGTATACGGTGACTAGTATACTAATGGGACGCCCACCTTGTGTTTATTATATTTTTATTATATGATCAGCCCTTTCGTTATGCTGACTTGTCCGGAATAAGGACACATCTATGGTACTTGTCTCCTACTCCCGGATCTGTCACATTAAAGATCCAGTCTGGTTAATTCTTTTATGAGAAAGATAGGTGATCTTTAAGATATATCTGTATATATTGACTTGTGCATTGTCTTTGAAAGGATAGGTAATCCTTATCATATATGTATATATTAATCGTACATTGTCTTATCATTATTGGAAGATGTATACTAATAAGTATAGAGACTCATCCAAATCTTCACACCCTAACAAGCTACACCACTTTTCAGGTTGTTTACATGTCCGTATACTTGTTTGTTGTGAAAAAAGGAAGATAATAAAGCGTGATCATTATCATAAATCCTACATTGGTCCTGGGTATTATAGAAGTAAACATCCCCTGTCGACCCGTCACAATTGCGTAGCATATTCTAAAGAAATTATTTCCCTCAGTGAGAGAACTGAAATGTCACCACATGAAAAGGCTTATCGTGTATTAATCCAGAATTCGTACATGCAAAACATAACAAACAACGATCAATCTCGTAAGTTCCAACAGAATACAAAATAAGAGTTGGGCAAACGCGGATCCCTGAATACACCAGTGTGGGATCAGGTGTTTAGGAGGAGTAAGCATCCCTTGTTGACCGGTCACACCCGCAGTGAGCTCATAGTCTTCATCAGGTAAATGGAAATTGCTTACTTTTCCTTTACATTTCACCCTACATCCGGTGTAAGCAGGGGGGTTGTATTCCCACAATTTTTTTGATTTGTAGTCCTTATATGCTTAAAGAGATTGATTGCTTTTCATAGTTTACACCTTTTCATTCTATATTTACATAACATAATCATGACTTCAGTTTTTCTTTCTTATTTCTAGATGTCAGTGGCAAAATACATTCCACGAACCCAATGCAAGGCAATACTACACCTCAACTGAGCAGTACAGTTAATGCTGCAGATGAATCTGGTGATGTAAAAAATATCATAATGACCTGTTGCGTCATTAGAGTTGTTCCAATTAAAAAGTTACATATCACAATGTTCATATAAAAACTACTTTTTTTATTCAAAAATGTATTTCGTAGCAGTCTAAACTCAAAGTATTAGATATACCAAATTGCCATGACTTGATATTATGATTAGAAATAAGGCGGTAAAGTATGTATTATGGCTGGAATCCGCGTCCCAAAGCGCTTACTGCACATATGACAGAGCAGACGCGAAAATGTCACCTGTGCATTTGTGAATTTGGAACAATGTAGGTAAATTATTAGAATTATGAATGATGATATATGAATACTTGGAAGCATAGTTGTCATCAATCAGCTAGACAGCAACTACATCTTTGCTGGATTTCAACATCGACTTTCAAAGCACAGTAAGTAGATTCTATATAAACATTCTATGTTGAATACCATTTGTTTACATCCATATATATGCACGAATGTTACTTGTATATAAACCAAAATCATCCACACTTTGCCAATGCAGCAAGCTATGTTTGTGAAAGGTGATGCTCAAGTGGTACCAGTTGTTTTCGTTTTCTACGGTAAGAATCCCTGTTATTTGAACAAAATAATCATGATTGCTATCCTTGCGTAGAGACAGACAGGCATAATACTTTCGAAAAAAGGGAGCATGTACAAATCTTTAAGCGATTATACAAGTTGGAAAATCATATGGGTTTGTTGTTTTTCGTCCTGTAACTAATGATGTGGGTTTTAAATGTCGTTGACAGCTACTTTTTATCGAACAAAAACACCAAAAACCTATGATATATGAAAGATATTTAAAACCATTACCACATGTTTACGATTTTGTTTATACCTACTGTGAAAAGGTGAATATCAATAACAGTGACCAATGTCATGAATTCCACAAAAACTATCAAATTAAAAGCAAGAGAAGCATGAAAAAGAATGGAAATTCCAGATGTAAGGTCAGGTCCCCATGAAGACTAAGCTTCTCCTGTCGATTTTATGCATCACTTTTGTATATGAAATAAAACGATTGTCAATTCTATAAAAAGCGTTAAGCGTCGAAATGTTGCGTTCAAGGCCACATATTGTTTTTCTCATATGGAGACTTTCAATCAAATTTCACAGCAAAGGTTAAGACATTAAAAATATAGCCAAACAGTGGAAATCTATACATGACACAATATTATATAACTAAAGTACACAGCAAAACCTTTTCTCCAGACCACCAATAAAATTTGTGCAAAATCTAAACACCGCGATATCAGAGTCAGATTACTATTATAACAATACATTATATTTATATCATTGTTGCAGTTTGCGTTGATTTGGAAATTAAGAATTTGATCTGAAACATGGAATAGGGATTGCTGCTACCGTTACTAAAACTGATGCGGGCATTTCTCGCAATGATATATACCACAGGGCCTGATTTATCCGGTTGATACTCGCATAGATGTGATCTATTTCATAAACCCTATGGGGAATACAAAATAAGAGTTGGAAAAACACGAATATCTTGATATCTCAAAATCTGTACAAATGATGATACAGTACAAGAGGGGGATCACGAACCCCTGAACATACAAGAAGTGCAACTAGGTACAATGCAAGTGTAAACATCCCCTGTTGACCAGCCATACCAAGGTTGCATCCAATAGCTTGATCAAATTTATTGAAAACCAGTTTATAACGAACGGCATAAAATAATATACAAAATGTAGGACGGCTTTCATAATGTAGACTTAGGTTGCACTAAGAAAGATACATATAACATTTCTACTGCCCTGTAGAGATTAAAGAGAACTTTCTAGAAAAAATAAAACGTACCACTATAAAATCAGAACATATTTTGCTTCCCTTTAAAATATACACTATTCGAATGTGGATTGATAAACACAGATGACGAATAAGAGGGAACATATGTCACTTTAAGTATAACCGTATAAGCAGGAAGTACAACGGTCAAACTTTTTAAAATACTGCTGTTTGTCGTGTGTGAGAAAATAAATTCAGGATTCCTTGTCATTAGGTCATATATACAAAGTCGAGTGTAAGGCAACACGGACCCCCGACAAAAGTGAAGGCTAGATCAGGTGCCATGGGGAAGTAAGCATCCTCTGCTGATCGGTCACACCCGCCGTGAGTCCGTAGTTGAAACATAGTAAACGTCTACAGCACGACACCTGCCTGGTATGTGTTTTGTTTGGCATAAGCAGAAAAAGTCTCTTGATGTTGAAATCCTTCCCCAGCATGATCCAACTGGCATGTCATCTCTTTGTAAATAAGAATTACATGTAGGTTGCCAATTTTCTATAACAAAAACAAAAATATTTGCGATTAAGAGGGAACTTTACATTTACAATTGTGCATACAATTGAGACATAAAATAGACATGAATGCTCGACTTTTTTTTATCTATAGCCAACATTTTCTGTTTTCCATTTTGTTGCAATAATCATATTTTGATATCATATTTTAAAAAAAGGTAAGGAAATTGGCTTACGAAATTCATAGAAATAAACTGCATTTGCTTACTTCGCCATTTTATATCCAATGAATTATTATATGAAAAGCTTAGATTGTTATTTGTTTTGGTTTGAGATGGCAAAGTTATGAATGTTGAATATAGATATACCATTATAAAAAGATGCGTGTCTATATGTCATTAATGACATGATAAACATTATTCAGGCAGCTGTGTTAAACGTTGATCGTGGTAACTTGAAGAAATGCATATAGAATGATAAGACATCTTTATGATCATAAAGATGGTGTTATCATTCTATATGCATATCTTCATATCTTCATTAACGATATGCATTTTGTTTATTCCAATCTGGCATTTAAACAACCTAAGTTTACATATGTATGATTGTATAAGAGAAATTCAAAGCAACAGAAAAAAACAAACAAACAAAAACATAAAGAAACTATATAAAGAGGTTTTCGGATGATGAGTTTTAGTCCTTTGAGCAACTCGAATTGTCATTTTCGGTCTACTGGTCTTAATGTTATTTCCATTCAAATTTTAGCCTAATGTGTTGAAACTACTTGATTTTACCCTGACACTGATATTGGTTTGTTTTCCCTGTATTTGAGTAAATCAGCGTTACGGAATATTTTTACTCATTTTTTGATAACAAAGGGTCGTAAATGTTTAAAATAGGTTACTCAGATAAGCCTTGTTTGAAATTATGTAAAAACAAAGTTCAAGTTTGGAGGTGAGAATATCCAACGGTCTATTCAAACATATGAGCAGCGACCAACATGTCGGTCCTTTCAATTATGATAAAACAACGCCATGTCGCAAATAATGAGTAATGCCTTAACCTCAAAGAGAGAACAATAGAATTTTATGGCCCGACATGCAATCTGCACAGACAGAACGGTCAGAACACGACAGACAGACAGACAGACCGGACAGACAGAGTGATTCCTATATACCCCCTCACTCCGAATCCCAATCTAGTTTACGGGGGAGTCGAATATAGACACACTATCTACAAGGGAAGAGCCTTCATGATCGCCCAAACGAGGGACAGTGTGACATAGGCACGGCAGGATGGAGACATGAGGTATGCAGCGACACACCGCTACATGCTAGGACCTGTTCAAGAGTTGTGTTCCGACGTGAATAAATAATGATATTTAAGGGATCTATATGTACATCCACCCTAAATTTAAAAACCCACAGGAAATGAAAGGCATTTTCCATCCATCAAAAAAACAATCCGTTCAAAATGCTTCTCGAATTATGCTATTTATTCACCCCGTAGATCACCCTCGAAATGCTCCTGGTTCAGTTAAACTCGCACTTTCTATGCTATCGCCACCTATAATAAATATCCTCAACTCGATACGACCTGATAAATCGGAGAATTTGGTGGGTTTCCACGCGGAGGAACCTCTTGTTTACATTTCGATATTTTAACAGAGTCCAAATGACTAACTGTGCACTTCCGTATCGGAATAATCTATCACAAAGTGACACCAGATTAACTCATACACTATATTTGAAAACTCGAATTTATATTTGAATATTGGATAAATTGTTTTTAATTATTCATTATTACACATATGAGATGATATTGATTTTATCAAATAATAAGATTGCCTGAGAACCGCGAGAACAATAGTCGGTCTTAGCATGATTATTCTCACTCCTCACAACTTCCGATGAAATTGCAAAACACAAAGCCTTATCACGCACGTAACGGTTACCCCACCTATTCGCCCGAGTAATCCCTACGGCTCTGAGACATCGGCTGAATTACACAAAATCTACCTCAGGAGATCCTCCGAGAGCCTGACCGTTTTAGTGCGCATGAGACACTTACTGTGATCTTTGGAGAGATTGCTAAGAATCAACAAGAGTGGTGAGGTCACTACCTTGTGCATTTTGTCCGAGGGGTAAAATCGCCACCTTCGAGATAGACTCAACTGCGAGGATAATTCGTCCAGGACGAGTAACAGAGATGAAAAGTTCATGAGATTCTATGTGTATAGTGTTGAGGGATGATAACGCGATTACAAGTATAGCGATCAAGTAGTGGAACTGATTGCAACTACGCTGTGAGATTTACTGCGAAACTGTATTAGAATATACAGTACAACCCATCAACGATGAGAACTTATATTTACCGAGTCAAGCATGTGCTCTCATCTGTCCTGACGAATGTTGAGTGTGTGCGGATGATTGCTGGCCACGGAAACACTAGTGGGATGTTGTTTTGTCAAGAAAGCTATTACACACAATATCCAGATAATGTCGAGCGAGCACATCCACAAATGGCACGCACTATGAAATTCTACCATTTGTACTGTATCCACTGGAAAGTGAGCATGTTTGAGGGGAAAAAATTCAACCGAACTCCAACCTGAGCTGTATCTTCATGTAAATCATCCTTGCGTTCGCGTATTGTCACATAAAGGGGGCTGGCGTATGAATCCGTTAACTGCAATGGCACTATTAAGTGGAATCTCCCATCCATTTACATAGGACACTCAAATTACCTTGGGATCCCTGGGGATATAAGTTCCATTACACTGATGTCTGTGCACAAATTTACCGCGTGTCGAGAGGTAAGTCCCGGCTGTATAGGTGAATCACGTGATAAAAAGAATATGGACAGATTTCATGATATGGAATACAATTGTTCAAAGACAATATTCCAACAAGCCATTTTGCTTTTTTCTAAAATAACACGTGTTCAATTAGCAGTTATGAGCCTAATGGGAACTTGGGGATGCATGCAGCAGGACCAAAACTTGATGATTAGAGTGCTATTCGACACGGATAGCGATGATATATGACGAGATTAACATGATGACCTTCGTGTGGCAGCATAGTAAGAATTAACCAGCAGGTCCCATGACCTAAAAGTATGACGCATCCCTGAGCACTAGACAAATATGAGTGGGACAATCTGGACAGTTAGATAACTACCGATCGGCTTGAGGAACACCGAGAACGTACAAGCAAAGAGAGATTGTCGCCACCTGACACCATGTGTCGTGGCAATCGCTTCCATGTATCGTGCTCTTGAGGCCGCTGAGAATGTAAAACAGGATTCTGAGATAAATCTCTGCAATCTTAGCATTACACCGAGAATGGCACTGCAAACTTGTATCGAGAAATCAAACATCATCGAACGAGACTAAAGTAATCAAAAAATGAAACAAGGTGCTGTTACTACTTAGTTTCCACCATCTTAGAAGGGAAGATTAGCACTTAGTCAGTTATTCGGGAGAGTGAAAAGCCTGAGATCACTACAATCGAATAACCAACAACCAGTTAATTGGTGAAGCATTGCTTACCCCTGAGAGGCGAAGTTGGACTAATATCAATATGACCCACATGTGGCTGTCCTGAATAAGTTTCGGGGGGCAACTACAGATATATGGACAAAGCTAACCTCTTGTCATCTATACCTTAATTACACATAACTGAACCAGGGCCAGGGCAAGGCGACAACATTAATCAATTCTCATTTCAAAGGGTAAGCATTTCGGAAATTCTATGTCGGTGATAAACATTTAGTTTACCGTAATGGCCTACCATTGGGAGTCAAAACCAAAGTGTGCATATGTGCTTGTCTGTACGGATTCTTCATAGCTAAGATCTTGAGGCTACCTGATATGTTTCCGCGGTGGACAGTATATGGTTCATCCACTCTCGTATGCCGATATTCAGTGCAAGAGGCACTCGAATTATAGGTCGAGAATTGTATATCCGCAATACACCATCCCTTGGAAACGACCCAACTGAGCCCGTGTCAACAAGGCAGAGAATTGTGGCACGTAAGATCCCTCCTCTGTTACGAAAAGGCCTGCAGCGGCCAGAGCATGCAGCCTAAAATTCTGCAGACCCACTACTACACCGGCATATTGGTCACGCTACTCCACATCAGCCCTGCAATATGCTCGCGTGGGACGTCCAAACAATAAAAGAATCAAAAAAATTCTACAATCCAATTGTTAAGACTATTGTATACCGTTTAATTCGAGCACAAGACACTGTTAAAACTATGGTATGTACATACCGAGTCTATGCTATTGCTAAGATACTTGGTATCAAACCTAGGTGTACCAATGGGTTGATCATCTGGGTAGGCTTTAGGAGTGAAAAGTTTTTCAGCCCAACGCTCTCTGAACTCCGCGCGAGAATACAGACTGTATCGAGATGTGGATTTGAATCGTCATATCTTACTAGTGTAACGTAGCTTTTCGTTCTAGTTGACTTGTGCTACTCAGGGTTTTATGTCTAAGTTATTTTACTACCGGAACTCGAGCCCACGCGGGGTCTTTCCGCTCCTTTGCAACTAAGGCGAAAATTTCCCCTTCCATCAGATAAACACTTCCCTCTGAATTTTGTAGAAACCACAGCAAAATTATGGCGGGATATTTAACAAACTAAATCCACTTTGTACATGATAATTACAAATATTTTTTTCCTATTTATTATAATCAAAGGTTCACAATTATAGACAAGGATTAGTAAATCAATAAAATTGATATTGCCTGTTTTCTCCCTGTAATCAATCTTAGATGTCGATTTTCTCCTCCTCCTTTCCCCTGGGCTTCCATTAAATACCAACGGGTAGTAGTATAGTAAAGCTGGATAAATCCATGGTACTTGAAATAAAAATTCAGTTCTAGCTAAAGATTGTTATATACACTGAGGCTGAGGCCTTAATCCGGAGTAAGGAGTTCTAAAGAAATTCAAGCAGAAATAAAGTTTTTTTTTTTTACTTGCTTCATTCTCAGTGGAATGATATATCCGTGACTGTTTGTACGTTCTTTTATTGCAGTTTTGAGACGGTCCCAAGGGGCGCTAGAAAGTGATGGTTACCATAGTAACAGTGTATAACAAAAGCAAAAGCACCCAAATCATTCCAAGTCACAATCACCTCGCCCCAACACCATCAATCATCAGTTCCCCAGGTACAGGATTGGACCAGTAGGACGTGTTCTCTCATCAGGGGTCAGCGGACTGGTTTACGACCCCTCACTCACCATGGTAACATTACCGCACCACATGAACTCACTGAGGATCCGCGTTACGATACGAGGATTCCCCGAGCGACCCGGAAGCGGAATGAGCGGGGTGTAACGAGGCTCCGGCAGACCATGCGAGCATTACCCGGGGCATTATCAACTAATCAAACAATCAACCGTATTACACGGGTACTAACGAGGTACAACTAAGGTCAACAATCTCACTGTATTACACGTGGGTATTACAGGTTATCTACATCATCCGTATTACACGGGGTTACAGAGTAACTAGCGGTAACACGTCATTCCATATACACGGGGTATTACAGGTAACTAGGGTCAACATCATCCGTATATCATGGGGTATACAGGCACGTCAACATCACAATCCCGTATTACACAGGTGTAATACAGTGTGATACTAGGTCAACATCAATAGCCGTATTACACGGTATTAAGGTAAGTCAACAAAATAATCACCGTAATTCACGGGTATTATAGGTAACTAGGTCACATCATCCGTATTACCCAGGCATTTTCATTACCCAAGCATTATCCGCATTTACAATGGGGTTAGAATCTACAGTAACAATTCGGTTGAATCCAACATCCTCGTTATATCACACTCAACAAACCAACCCGAAACCACCCTTCTGATCTAAACATCCTCGTTAAATATACAAACTCACGAATATGCGTTCGAAGGGGCGGGGTGTCATTGTCTCTAGTTTTTTTTTGTTTTTTTTTCTCTATTCTATTTTTCGCAATTTCGCTATACCTTTTGCTTTTTTCCCCTCTCCCTCTGCACGTTGGGGCGGACGAGAATCACCATTAACAAGAGGACCAGGGGCTCACTTATTTGCGCGCATCGAGAATTCTGTCTCGCGGTAGGTTGACCGGTGTGCTTCCGGCGTCAGTGCACTGGGGGAGGTGAGAAAAGAAGCGGGCAGGGGCCAGAAACGGAGCCTAAGGCGGGGACGGAAGAGGTGGTCGACGCAGGGGGGGGAGGAACAAAGGAGGGAGAAGAAGGCATGGGGAAAAAGGGGGAAAAGGTGAGGGCGTGACGTAAAACGTCAGATAGAGAACCGGGGGGGTGGCACAATGATGGGGATAAAACAAAGGGGCAAGTGAGTAAATGCTTACAAAAAAGGGCAATGGGGAGGTAACGGGCGTGTGAGCTACGGCTGTTGCCCTATACACATACTGTCACGATATTATTATAAG
>CAJDSM010043575.1:2665-29970 GCA_903981925.1 Ostrea lurida
TGCTTTTGTCAGCAACAGATCTATAAAAAAATATCAGAATATAAATATTGGAGTGTTGCATGTTAGCCCTCTAGTCGCTTAAACTTTTTTAAGCAAGAAACGAATAAATATTTATATATACAATCTACCGCACATAAGTCATTTAGAACGTGCAAATACTTGTTTACACAAATCACACCACAATACAGGGAGAGACAAAAGCCAATTCCGATATTCAGTTCGATTTATTTCAAGCTAAAAAGGACGATAATTTGCGTTTTATGAAGATGGTAAAAGGAAATTGCAACCTGGCTAATTTCGTGTACATAAGATATAATCTGCGAGTNAAAGATGGTAACAGGTAATTGCAGCCTGGCCCATTTCGTGTACATAAGATATAATCTGCGAGTCTTATGTTCAATGTATATGACATATAACGTATAAAATTCATTCGTCTCAACAAGTACAATTCATTTACGTAAACGCTTTCAAATACAANATCCATGTATATGGCATATAACTTATAAAATTCATTCGTCCCAACAAGTACAAAATTCATTTACGTAAACGCTTTCAAATACAAGTATTCAACCTTGTACGTAGGTCAATTTTGATTGACTTTAATGAATGTTAATGTTCCGTTGAAGATGTTAAAGGTTTGATCGTATTACGGTATGACCTCACAAATTATAAATACAGTGATTTAAAAACATTTAATCATTTAATGACTAGAAAAATAAATCAAACAATTATGCGTGAACAGAAGAAACTTCCATCTTGTTGCAGTCTCATTCGATAAAATAAGGATAAACCCAAACGTTCCACACATTATATAAACCTAACAAATACCTTTAGGAAGTATACATGCCAAGCTAAACCACTCGTAAGAATATGTTACATTAATGGGGTTGTAACAATTGAATTTTTATTTTGCAGTTGACCCAAGTTGCGATGGATGCAAACGATCCTCTGTTAACTGCGCCGACATAAAGATAACTGAGAGAATCCCCTCCATTCGCACGGTGAAAAGACGGAAGCGACAGTCTAATAGAGTGGATCCACGGTTTATTCTCCACGTTGAATCCTCTGATACCTGGAAAGGAGTTCAACAGTCGCAGGGGACACAACCAGTACAAACGAAAACGTGGTCCAAACTCCCCAGTGCTAGGACTCCAATCGAAAAGCCGAGACCAATGATTAAGGCAAGGCCGTTTTTACACACTGATAATCGAAATAGGCACCACGGAGGTCTACAAACTAAGCCAAAGGGTAGTCACGTGAGAGTACAGGGACGCCATCATTCGTTACGTGTCATGAACAATCGGAATAGTTCGCCCACAAGAGACCAACCCTTTTTTGAAACAATCCGTCAAATGAATCAAAATCAAGCTCAGAGAACAAACAACCAACATCAACAAAGAGTAGGCCCAATGCATGCTGGAAATAAAATGACAGATAAAATGGGCCATTTTCGACAGATGTTCAGAACTGGGCACATAGCTCCACAAACGAGCGAGTTTGTAGCACATGGAATAAGACGCGCTCAAACAGTACGGATTCCAATCGACAAAGAACGTAAGTTTAATCCTAATATAATCGATCCTCAGTATCTAGTTGTCAAGGAAAAATCACCCAAGCAGCCGGATGTACCAGTAATTCAGAAAGAACCACCGAAAGTTACAGAAAAGCCTTCACCTGTGACACAGAAAGTAACTCCAAGCCCCACGAAAGAAACAGTACCGACGCCTACTACAAAAAAACCAAAATTCAGAGGATTGTTGATGCCATTTCGAACTAATGCACCGACACTACCACCTACTGCAACTACTGTATCATCTACAACAGCAACGACAACTACTCCATTACCAACTACAACAGCACCTCCAACAACTACTACAACTACACAGATTGTAACAAGCACATCAACCTCACCTCCCATTACCACCACAAACATGCCAGAAACTACTCAGGTGCCAAATGCTGACTTAACTCTACAGAAAGATATCCTAAATAATGCATCTAAACCAGCTACACATTTAGATTTCCTAATGCAATTGTATGCTCAAAAACAAAAGCACGGAATTGAAGACCCAGAATTGTTGGCAGCCATACAAAGAGAAAAGGCGGAAAAACAGGAATCCCCAGTTTTGCCTAATGTGATTGCAGAGGAGCCACATCCTGGCTTACATAAGCTCATGCATGG
Source organism: Ostrea lurida (assembly GCA_903981925.1). NCBI lineage: Eukaryota > Metazoa > Mollusca > Bivalvia > Ostreida > Ostreidae > Ostrea > Ostrea lurida. The sequence goes on from CAJDSM010043575.1 coordinate 4,848, forward strand.
ACATCATCACCACTCACACATGGAGGGGGTAGATCCTTCTGCATCATCCGCAGCAGGAGGATTAGCACCAGCCGATCCTAATCATCTTCATCTGATTCATGAAACTCCAAAATATTTTCAGGAGGTCTTTGGACCAGGAAACTTCGAAGAACCACAAGGTATTCCAGATGTTGGAAATATCAATGTACCAAAGGTAATCGAACAGAGGCTAAGGGCTTACCTAACAACAAAAACACCCACGCTGAACAATATACTGTACAATGAACTTATGAATGAGCAAAGTTACGGACAGACGCCAACTGCACCCCCTAAAACAACATTCGAGGCACTGCTTCAAACGGAATCTATGAAGAGAAATATAATTGATGACAGTAGAAATATTTACAAGGCATTGCAAATTGCTTACAGTACAACGAAAGGGGGTAATTCAATTTCCGTACATGAAAACCCTAATATCAATAGCAATTTACTTGGAGATTCAACCCCGGCAGCTCCACAAAATGTGAAGGACGAATATGTCATGGAAGACCAAACCTCAAACGATGCCACTGTTCTTAACAACGCAGGTATTTATATAGTTCCTCCCGATTCAAAAGGTGGTACACCTCAAGATTTCATGGGTACTCCTCCGAGATGGGAAAACACACCCCCAGTGCCCCAAAATAATCAGCCAGTTTCTATCTATACATCTGCTCCAATACCGAAAGGGCAAATCTATACAATGAAACCTTCCGACGCTAGTGCCTTTGTTCAGACGATTGAAGATCAATTTTCCAATCAGGATAAACATTTTATTTCTGACAATAATTTGGTGTTAGAGCAAACATCAGATACAAATTCATTGGTTGATTTTGATACTTTGGGGAAACAAGTTAACGACCTTACACCTGTTACAAAGGCTACTACAGCAATGGCTGATTCACTATTTGGAAATGAAATTGTCACAGATCAGAAAATCGCCACAAATACAATCGATAATTATGAGTTAACAGCAGAGTTGCCAACAACAGACAATAAGATAAGCCTTTCAAAGCAAACGACATTGGCTTCTCCATCATTGCGAAAAGAAAAGCAAACGGAATCAATATCTACAACAACAATACCAACCGTTTCAAGTCCGGTTGACGAAGCTTTCAATACTCTCGAGAGCAAAAGCTCAGTTGTATTTGATGAAACATCAAAATATACAACAGCTGCAGATACTTCAAAATATTCGACAAGTGTTCCGCTAAATACTATTCCACAGGACACGAGCATGCAGAGTTTGCAAGGAAAGTCCACGATCACTGAATTTTTTGGAGTAACACCAAACAAAGATAATTTGAGCGGAAGTGGAAACACGCCCATTATTCTTGCACCATACGTGACAGAATCACCATTTACGGAGGAAGCTACCGAAGCAACTATCCGCGCACTGCTTCCAATTTTCTCAGGACATGAAATGTCTGTCACCTCTCAGAAAACAACCACTCTCCCTGAAAATACAATATCAGAGGTGACCGTGACGGACAGAGAACGGTTTGATAAATCAACAACACTCAAAGCTAACACAAGAAAACCCGAAACAGAAGAAAAACCAACACATAAACTAGAAAAGTTTATTTATGAAACAGAAACTCCTATTAACTACGATGAATCGTACATAACCACTGCAGTTCCATTTTTGGAATCATTTCCTCCAAGTCCTCCCAAAATTCCAAGTCTTTTGGAAAATGTAGAAACAAATCCAGATCAGGAAAGCAAAGGACTTTATGATATGGAATTACAGCAGAAGGAATTAACGACGGGAAGCATTGGTGTTGAATCATCGCCCGTCAAAATTGTGTCCGATAAAACCTCACAATCGTCTGTATTGGAATCTGTGACAACTACATCATCTCCTAAGACTTTTACAACGTCTGCCACCACCCTAGGATTTTTAGAATTTCTCCGACTTGAAATAATAAAACGAATGAAAGAAAGGAAGGTTACTGAGCCAGGCAAAGATTATACGCCTTCTATATTCAATATGTCATCTTCGCCACCTGCATCCCTGAGATCAACATTGACAACAACAACAACACAATCACCAACAACAACTACAACTCTTCCACCAACAACTACAATAAATATGGCTTACATAGAGCTTTTCGATCCAGAGAGATATAGAAAATTAATGGCTAAACTATCAACAACCACAAAGAAACCAACAACAACTACTACAACAGAATCTGCGACCACACCGTCTGCCAAGTCAGAATCTTCGACAACTGTAACATCACAAACAACAACAGAGCCCCCAACAACCACAGCGCCAACAACCACATCAACAACCACAACTACATCAACTACTACAACAACGAAACCAAATACAACTACATTGCCCATGGCATACTTAGAATTATTTGATAGAACACTGTATAATAAACTTCGTCCAAAAACAACAACTACAACTTTAGCGCCAACAACTTCCACAACAACTACAACTTTAGCACCAACAACACCTACTACAACAACTACAACTCTAAAAACTACACCTAGTACTACGACAGATATTCCAGAAACTACGAAAAAACAAGCCACCTTATCAAAAATTACCAGCAGCACTACGATATCGACAACAATCCCGACTACGACGACAACTCAGACTAGCACTACTCCTACAACAACCACAACCCCAGAACCATTGACAACAACTCTAAAAACAACCACAACTCCAACAACTACAACCACAACTACAACCACAACTCCAACAACTACAACCACAACTCCAACAACTACAACCACAACTCCAACAACCACAACAACCCCTACAACTACAACTACACCTAGCACAACAACTCTATCATTAGCTTACTTAGAGCTGTTTGATCCTGATTTATATAAACAGCTCCGACCAAAAACCAAAGAAGTCCCTACTCCTGAAACAACAACTACAGCTAAACCCCCAGTTCCGTCTGTAAGAAACCATTATGATTTTAGAAAAATTATTGAAGACAGTGGTTCTGCTTTCCGTACAAGGAATAGAGTGCAAATGATTGCTAATAGAGATCTAAACACAAAAATGATAACATCTGTTACAACAGCTGAATCAACAGATCCAACAGCTACTGAACCAACAACAACAGAACCAACAACAACAACAACTGAACCAACAACAACTACAGAACCAACAACGACGACAACAACAGAACCAACAACGACAACAACAAGAACCAACAACGACAACAACACGACAACTACAACCCAATCATTGGCGTTCTTAGAATTATTCAACCCTACACTGTACTATAAACTACGACCTAAACCCAAAACAACGACGACCACAACTACAACTCCTCCACCGACTACAACTACTGAAGTAACCTCAACAGAACCCACCACAAAAACAACAGATCCACCAACAACAACGACTGTTCCTACAACAACAACCACCACACCATCTACCACGACAACAGTAACGACAACCTCAACGACAAAACCCACCACTACGACACAGACTACAACAACCTCTACTCTTCCAACAACTACCACAGCTAGTCTCGCTTTTCTAGAATTGTTCAATCCTGAACTGTATTATAAACTTCGTCCAACTACCACAACTCCGAAGCCAACAACTACAACACCAACTACTACTTCAACTACGACAACACCTACAACAACAACATCGACAACAACAACCACAACTACACCTACAACTATATCAACAACTACACCAACAACTACTACATCGACAACAACATCGACAACAGCCACACCGACAACACCAATATCAAAAACAAAATCTACACCATCAACCACTACACAAACAACTAAATCAACAACAACAAAGGAGACGAAAAGTACTACAAAAGCAACAAAAACAACTTCAAAACCAACAACTGCTGAAAAACAAGAAACTAAAAACGAAGCAATTACAACACAGTCTTCAACAGTAAAAATATCAACATCCAATACGGTAGGAGAAAGAATGACGACAGCCAAAGCACTGACTAATAAATCAACATCCAAAGAAACCAAGAAACTCACAGCAAATCCAGCAACAACACAAACGGTACCTCAAACTACAACCATTAGACACATAAAAATGATGCAAACATCGCATGCAGAAGAAAATGATTCACAAGGTTCCACAAGTAATTCAACAAAGGCAGGAGGGACAACAGTAGCGCACAAAACAACAGTCCAATCAACATCAGCACCTAAACCAACGCCCACAAAAGCATCCATGACATCTACGACTAGCAAAGATACAAAACTTCGAGAAAATATTGAAGGAAGTTATACAAATCTCCAAAACAGTGTGCAAGAGGAATCAAAAGATGTTGAGAACGGACAACATAATAAAGATAAAATCCATGTCATTCGACCAGACTCATCTGATTCTAGTTATGGTTATCAAATTATTCAAGACAATTCGCAGAAAAGCCCCTCTGCCTATAGGAAGATGAGTCGTGAAGTATCAGGCGGCACTGGTGAAACTTCCTATCTACATAACATGATAGAGAACAGTCTAAACGAAAAATCTGTTGACATCATTGAAGGTAAAGACTCTTCAAATAACATTGAATCTCTCATCGATAACGCTAGGAAATCTAATGTTGACATCCCTGGACCCATGGCTGATCAACTTAAGACTCTTTTTACAAATCCCAATAATATGACCTTGGCTTCAAATAAGGAAATTCCAAACAACTCCGAATTATTGACAGTCTACAAACTAGATAGCAACAACAAGGAAGCGTCACAATCTGTAACTGGACATGAAGCTCCAATTTCGGAAAAGACTGTAGAAGTTACAAAATCGTCGGACTTTGATAATTTACCAACAACACCTCTGCCTGTTAAGATTACAACTACTTCACCATCAGCAGACCCCACAAAAACAACACATACTGTAAATACCTATACAAGGGAGAGCACTCCAACCACAAGAACCTACACAATAACATCTCTAGATGAAACAAATCGGTTATCAAACAGAGTCACAAATAGCGCTAATAACTTGATTAAAATCAAGATAAACAATCAAATATACTACCTCGACTGGAACAAACTCCAGTCTCTTGGTCTGATGTCTAAGAACGGTACACAACTTGACATTGGAACGTCGCGTCACCCAACAAGATCAACCTCTACGTTGTCTCGAACCACAAGAGACGTGAAGTCGATGACAAAGCCAGCACACTATTCTATCACTCCACGCGTAACCATACCAACAACAACATCACCGCCAGCTACATCATCGACAAAGGTCCTTAAAACATCAACAGCCTCAGCAGCAAAAAATATTAATTTCGGGAGCAATTTAAGCCACCAAGGTACAAAGCAACCAAAGAGCATTGAGAAATCAACAACTGGTCCATATTCCTCACAAACAAATGACCCAGAGCATAATGTTTTATTATCGCTCTTAGATCTAGCTAAACAAAACAACATAAAAATCCCAGATAGCTTATCACGTGAGCTGAACTCTATATTTGACGATAGTAGAAGGAAACGCATGGACAACCAATCAATGGATCTTCAGTCAAATTCTACCGAACAGCCAATGATTTCAAAAACAACTCAAAAAAGAAACAATTCTAGTCAAAATAAAGTCGATGCAGAAAAACAACAGTCTAACAATCCAGGCAGACTTGTTGAACTGAAGGTTAATTCAGAAACATATTTCATGGACTGGGATAAATTTCAAGCTATGGGATTTATTAAAAAACGAGATCCTACGAAAAAAGTCACAAGTGTGGATACTGTCGGACCCAAAGTAGTAACAGAACTTCCAAAGTCCACCAAAACGGAGAAAAATATCAAAATTAGGGGGAAATATGTACCAATCGTAACAACGATAAGAGTGACTACTTCGGAAGACGTGCAATCGACACCATCACCCTATTCCGTCACGCCAAACACTGAAAGTACAATGAAAACGTCAGTCCTCCCTCCAAATGCTACTCAAATGTTATCAGAATTCCAGCATACTAATATGATCACTCCAATGGCAAAAGATAAAGATTTGATGTCTGCTATAGATCTGATAAAAAATAATCTTAAATTGCTAGAGGAAAGATTGTATGGATGGTCGAGCACCGATACGCAAGGACTGGCAGCGGAAATAGGAGACACGATGCGTCAAAAAATCAATCTTCGCACCCCATCCACAGACCGAGTTGATGAACCAAACATAACATTTCTCAAAGGTGATAAATTTCGAAGCGTCTCCCATATTAATGGTGAACAAAATAGTAAAACTCCGATCATGATTCGAGATCAAACCTCAGTCAATCCTAAGGGAAGAGATGCACTGTACAAGCTATATGCCATAGACCCACCGGTTTTGTCAGACAGCATAACAAATCGTCCAGCTTATCGTCTGAAAGGTCCGTCCAGTACAGTGCCACTTCCGGAGGAACCAGACAGTATCTTCAATGTCAATTCTGATGGCCGATTTAGATCCTTTTGGAATACGAAGGAACGGGCCATTCCACAGAGAAATAGGAGAACTACTTTCGAACCTTATTCGTACGTTTTCTCAGTGAATCTGCCATCTTCTTTTGAAAGGCACACTCGACAACCAGGGTCATACCTATTTCAAGCACATCCATACCAAGAACAAAAAAGTTACAACGACAATAAACCTACCTTAATGGGTATTGGTGAATATAGACAAAGCAAAGATAGCATAATGCCTATTCAATCATTCCCTGGCATAGACTCGAGATCGAAAATTTACAACTCTATAGAAGATAAACAAGGAGATAGCCAAGATATTTCTCCTGGGAAAATCAATCAAAACTCAATCAAAACAAAAGAGGAAATGTTCTTCTCAGATTCATTCTCCGACCTCGACTCTCAAAGAGGCCTTCACTTATCTATTCAGGATGAGTCTAGTAGAGCAGGTCTGTATTCTCAGATGCACAAACGTAGAAAAGGACTTCATTACAAAGATCGGGAATCCGCAATGCACAAGTCCATAATGGATACTACTTTGGAAACTCCAAGTCCCCTGATGTCGCTGAAGGCTAATGATGCATTTATGAAAACTACTAAGGTTAATGTGAACCCAACAACTGAAAAGCTAATTATAACATCAACATCTAAGACATCAACCCAAATTAAACCAATTAAAACAACACTACCAACAACAAAAACGCCTGAAAAGATAACTACCATTACTACTGAAACACCAGCTACAAAATCGACAACTGAAAACCCAACTACAACAACAACAACCGAAATACCAACTACAACAACTGAAATACCAACAACAACAACAACACCAAAACTAACTACAACAACAACTGCAATACCAACAACAACAACACCAACTACAACAACAACCGAAATACCAACTACAACACCTGAAATACCAACAACAACAACAACACCAAAACTAGCTACAACAACAACTGCAATACCAACAACAACAACACCAACTACAACAACAACCGAAATACCAACTACAACACCTGAAATACCAACAACAACAACAACACCAAAACTAGCTACAACAACAACTGCAATACCAACAACAACAACACCAACTACAACAACAACCGAAATACCAACTACAACACCTGAAATACCAACAACAACAACAACACCAAAACTAGCTACAACAACAACTGCAATACCAACAACAACAACACCAACTACAACAACAACCGAAATACCAACTACAACAACAACACCAAAACCAACTTCTACCACAACTGAAATACCAACTACAACAACTGAAATACCAACTACAACTACAACACCAAAAGCAACTACTACAACAACAACCGAAAAACCAACTACAACATCATCAAAACCAACTACTACAACAACCGAAATACCAACTACAAAAACAACAACCACCAAAAAACCAACTACAACAACATTAAAACGAACGACTACCACAACTGAAATACCATCTACAACTACAACACCAAAAGCAACTACTACAACAACAACCGAAAAACCAACTACAACAACATCAAAACCAACGACTACCACAACTGAAATACCATCTACAACTACAACACCAACAGCAACTACTACAACAACAACCGAAAAACCAACTACAACAACATCAAAACCAACTACTACAACAACAACCGAAATACCAACTACAACAACTGAAATACCAACAACTAAAATACCACCTACAACATCAACAACTATAAAGCCAACTACAACTGAAATACCAAATACAACAACAACAACCCAAAAACTATTAGCAACTGAGATTCTAACTACAACTGAAATACCAGCTACAACTGAAAAACCAACAACATCTGAAATACCAACTACAACAACGGAAAACTTTTATACAACTGAAAAAGTAACGACAACTGAAAAACCAACCACAAGGACAACTACAATGCCATCAACAAGAACTGAAAAACCTACTACTACAACAGCTGAAAAATCAACATCACCTGAAAAAGAAATTATAACCGGTAAAATATCAATATCAGCTAACAAACCAACAACAACAGCTGAAATCCCAACTACAACTGAACAATCAACTGAAATAAAATCAATAATTAAAATGTCAGTTACATCAACAACTGCAATACCAACTACTACTGCTGCTGAAATACCAAATACAACCACTGAGTTCCTCACGACTACAACTGAACTACCAACTACAACTATTAAGATAACACGAATTAAAATGCTTGATGAAAATACCGATAGCATAACAACAACTGGAGAACCCATTACAAACAATAAAATACCAGATATAAAGACTGCAGCGAAACCTCCGAATACAGATTTCGTTGATTTAATGACAAAGCGGTACGTCCAAAATCTTATCAAGGAATTGACAGCAAATTTGCGAAAATCTATGATTGAAGTTCCCTCGGAGGACTATCTTGTAAACGTTGTTATGAACAAAATGAAGGCAAAACGCACAAGCACTGTATCCGTCAAACAGCCACCAGATGTTCAATCAATGAAGAGTCAAGAATTTCCGACAGAGAACACTTCTTTTCACACTACACGTCTAGCCCAGACTCAAACTTCACCAATTAATTACCAATCTTCTGAAAATACCGACGTGGTCACAAAGGACAACTTAACCACAAAGCGAAAACCGTTTAAAGACAGAACTTTAGTCGATATCAAGGAAGAAACAAACACTCAGGATCTAACAACACATTCCTTGTCGTACCAAACAACTTCTATATTTTCACATAAAACGACTCCATCAGTCCATTTGAAACCACGGATGAAAAAGACTACTCCCATTAGACGAACCAGGTCAACACATGTTCCTCAACCAGATGAAAATGGAATATCACCATCCTTTGCTTACGAGACGGCAACAGAAGAGTTTAGCCATATATATGGAACTTCACCAACGTCAACAGTTGAAAGCAATCCTGCAAGCAAAGCTCCTTTTACAGCAAATACAAAAATACAATCATTTGAATCAACCTTGAAAGGAAATGAAGTAGAATGGAAAAACACACAGAATATGCCTAATACACAGCATGAATCCATTTCAAACAGAAGAAGTAGAAGCAGTTTAACACAACAGGAAACAAGTTTAGACCCGTATCGTGTAACTCTCCAAAATGTTGAAGACGCCCCTGATCGCTCCTCTTCCAAATCTGAAGCAGATCCTCGACGTGTAAATATGATTTTGAAAGACGCTGAAATTCCATTTGACTATTCACCAGACTTACAATCCACATCAGCCGTCGATCCACCTACTACTGACGCAAAATCAAAACTACAACTTTCAACAATGCACGAGAAGGTACAAAATGCATATGATACTGATGTAATAGATTCTCCATCCACAACCAAAGGAGGGACCCGTGAAGTCCCTATGTATTCAGTATCACAGGATATCATAATGACAACGCCAGATGAAACAGTTGATATCAAGTCTTCCCAGGTGTTTAAGAAAGTAGAACCTTTCGAATTGCCTAGTGAATCTTTGAAAGGCAAAAGAAACTCTTCTGAACCAAATCGAGATATGTTTGACGTATTATCGACAAAATCTGATAAAGCAATGAAACAATCAAGTCACTCGTCTTCGGATGCAAAAACCACCTTTAACCCCACCTCTAACATGCAAGAGAAGTATATTTATGAAAATACAGATTCTTCTTCAACTCGCAGTTTACCTAATTCAACAGAGTTGCATAAAACCGCAATGAAATCGGATCCAACCACACAGACAGAAATGTTTCATAAGCAAACAATGGCTGGTCAATACTCTCAAACAGAACAAATGGTCGAAAATCAGAAGACAAGCCAAACAGCAGCAGCAGGGAAGTCAACAACATTTATAATGGATAACAATTCTCGACCAACAGCTGCAAGGACAACTAATGAAAAATCAAATACAGTGTCAATACACACCACATCTCAACCAATTTCCACTAAAGAGGTGCACACAGCAGAACAAAGAGAAACTACGAGTAGTTTTCAGAGAGGACACACACTTGCTAGTGAGAAAACAGAAACATCCAGCAATACAAACAGTGGACAATTATATGAAAATGATGCGAGGACAATAGAAACTAAAGTGGATAACAAAGTGAATACAACTCCTGAAAAATCAACCGAATTTCCATCTAGTACTACTAGCAAAATAAAACAAAATTCAAATCAAATCGCTAGTGAAAATAGCATTCAACATAGCTTAGAAACTACTAGACAGTCCAGTAAAATCACCACTGTAGCTAATAAAACTATTTCGACTCCTTTTGAGACAACTGCAGAAACAGGGAAACTTACAGAGAACGTACAGGACCAATCTATGACAACAATTCACGGTAGTGTCGAACAAACTCGAACCGACAGCAAAGTTAGTTCAACAGTAGGTCAGAGTGTTGAGCAATCAACTGGTCAAACATTGGCCGTGGATAAAGCGATTGTTTCAAACGATGCTACTACGTCTGCGCGAACCTCATCAGATAAAATGTTATCTACAACAAACGCCAAGCAAGTGTCTGAGGATACAGCCATATCGAACATCTCATCTTCCACAACAGACAAAATAAAGACTCAAATGAACACGATAACTACAACTTTAGAACCAAAGCCATCTGAATCGATAATTGATAAATCTGGAAATAGTGCAAATACAAATATCGTCGAAAAACGAACCAATCTTGAAAATATGACAAGTCTAGAATCAACAAATACCTCATCACTCTTAGAACCTACAGCATCTGAATTTTTCTATGATTATCCCGAGTCTATTGCAAATCGAATATATGACAAAGGTGACTCAAAAAAAGATAATGGCGATGGAATAAATTCTTTAAAAGATGCTGATTCATACACGTCTATGCATACCTCAAAGACCGAAGATCTGCAAACTGACCCGCCTGAGCCTACTCAACCATGGGCTTATTTGGAATTGTTTAACAAGCAATTATTCAGAGAAATACAAGAACGACAGAAAAGAACTAAAGCTCCGAAGATACCAAACGATGAAACGCCAAAATTAGTGTATCTACATACTACAGAAATACCCTCCCTCTCAACTTCAACTAAGGCACCAACAACATCAACGCCACCTACGACCACACCAACAACACCATCAACTACTCCAGACTTGGCTTTCCTTGAGATATTTGCTCCTGATGAATACAGAGAACTTATGGCAAGATGGAAAACTACTGAGACACCGGCACCAACGACTACTACAACAACGACCACCACAACAACACCTAAACCGACAACTACTACCACCACGACCACAACCTACTACTACTACACCTAAATCAACAACTACAATTACAACAATAAAGCCAATATCCATCCAAACATCTAGAGTTGCAGTAACGTCCAAAATACCAGACACAAAAACGAGGACTAATACACCAATATCAAAAGATGATTTTACCACAAGATTGAAGCATTCAACAACAGGACAGACTGACCTTACCATGACCGCCAAAAACATACAGGAAAAATTAGCACAAAAATTAAAATCCCTTTACCCAACTTCTACAGGGAGGAAAGAAAAGCCTGAAAATTCTCAGTATCAACCACCAGAAAAACAAACAACCTCGAAAAATAGTCCATTCAGTACGAGACAGTACACAAGTCCTACAAGTACAGGTGGAGTTAATTCGTTATCCAACTCGTCTGCAACAACTATGGACAAAAAAGTATACAGAGAAATAAAGGATCTGATTCAAGAATTTAGTAAGATAGCGCAGAAGTATGAAACTACAATTAAGAATCTAGCTAATAAAGAATTGACGACACCAGTGAAAGAAGCAGTTGCAGATATCACGCATACCACACCATCTTCAGCCCCTAAAGTTTCAACAGACACAACCCAGAAAGTTAGCTCCTCACCTTCTCAAGAATCATCATTCGAATCTTCAAACCAATCAACCGTGATGGCAGCAAGGAAAGAAGTAAACAGGGTGAAAGCGGTAAACACAAAGCTAATTGCGAATGTCAATGAACAAGAACAAATGTCTCATACAGAACACGAAGATTCACTTGTTACAACCACATCAACAAAGACATATACAACAACAAAACCGTTATCTACACCTACACCAAAGACAAAACAAACAACTACAACAAAACCAACCACAACTTCAACTGAACCTTCAACAACAAGTGAGGCAACAACAACTGACCCTACAACCACCACTGAATCGACAACTACTACCACCACAACACCAGTACCTACAACTACTACTACCACTACAACACCAGCACCTACAACAACAACTCTAGCAACAACGACAACTCCTAGTCGTGCCTATATGGAGCTCTTCTTCCCAGAGCTCTATAAGAAAATGTTCCCTGACCCTACTACTACTTCGACTACTACTACCACACCTGAACCTACAACTACGACTACAGCACCACCAACAACTACTACTACTACAACTGCACCCACTACAACAACTACTAGGGTCACCACCACCACCACTACTGAGCCTTCCACCACCACAACAATGACAACCACCACTACTGAACCTACAACTACTACCACAACTCCAACCACGACAACCACACCAACGACAACAACAACCACAATTCCGACAACAACAACGCAGCCGTTAGCCGTTATGGAGCTCTTTAACTATGACGAATTCAGACGAATAATGAAAAGACGAAGAAGCACGACCACAACTACAACTACCACTACAACAACAACTACTACCCCAAAGCCTACTACAACATCTATTCCAGTAACAACAAGAGGAAGCACTATTCAGTCACCATTACAATTGAACAGCGATACTCTTCGGATTATTAACCAGGTTGATCCCAATTCAAGGGCCGGACCGGCTAATATTCAATATTTGGTGGGATTGCCAAAACCTAACTACAATGTGCAACCAATGCCAAAATACGAACATACAAGAAAAGCTGATGTGGCAACCCCGTCATCAAGGGTTACAGGAGATCTTGTACACGATACAACACAGAGAGGTTATCCGTTTGAAGAGGTTTCTTCCACAATGATGCAGAACAGCATTCTTGATAAAACCTATGAGGTTACAATGAAAACAACAAAAGAACCTACAATGACTGTGGAACCAACGCAGAAGGCGGAATCAGATGCAGATCGAATTATACGATTGAGGAAGAAATTTGAAAGTGGAGAAATAGATGCAAAAACATTCCTTGATATGATTTTATACAATCGTCGAATGACTGAGAAACCAACTTTAAAACCTACACAGTCTACGAAGTTGAAAATATCTCTCACTTCCAAAATGCCTGAGGAAAATTTGTGGGTAACATCGAACACAATAAATGATGTAAGATCTACAGCCAAACCTACAGTTATTACTAAGAAACGACCACAAATATTTCACACCACGAGTAAGCCACCAAACCCCGTCGTATTTAGTGTCAGAACTACACCTGAAAAAACAGCTACAAAGCAATATCCTACATCATTAAGATTTTCGGACGGAATTTCTAAAAATATCATGCAAATTGATCGGTCTGTAAATGATGGACCACCCGAATCTCCTGCTCTTTTAAATGATCTTGGAAACAAGGTTGTATCCAGACCCGAAAATCCCCAGGAGTCCGTTACCAGTACTTCTGGTATTGTTGATCGTTCCTTAAAGCCAGAACACAATGCACCGCAACACCTTGGTGGAAACATTGTAAATTCGCAACAAATATCCCAACCATCAAGTGAGACACAAAACGAGATATCTGGAATGCAAATAGACCCTACAACAACAACAACAAGAAAATCTTTTAATCTACTTAGTTCTGGAGGAGCTTCCCTAGACCTCCTGCAGTATCATGAAAGACAAGCCAGTAAATCTGGGGTACCCTCCGGTTTAGGTCAACCAGCTGACAGAGATTTGTTTCACCAAGAGGTAACAGGAGTACCGATAGATCAGCGACGCGCGTTCAGCGGCCTGAGATTCGGACAACTTAGTGCTCAAATGGCACCTGTATTCTCTGACTCTAGAGGAAGGAATATGCAGACAATGAGTCCTAACCGTTATCGGAATTTCGACTTGGTGAATGGTATATCTTTCAGAAAAGCAAAACCCATAGTTCTCAGAACGACAACGGAGAATTGGATGCCACCGACACAGGTACAAGGCAGTCTTTCGCAGATGAGTAATGCAATGATGGAGCCCAACAACGCGAAGAAATTCAATTCCGCGGCATTTGGTTTGACTCCGCACGAGAGTTTCGAACAGAAGAAGTTTGGTTTGAGTAACTCTGTAGGAAAACCTTCTATAGATTTCACGGGTGGAAGTTCAAGCTTAGGAAATCTAGGAAATGTTGTAGCTTCGGGCTCTATATCTTCATTTGAAAATAGACGAATACCTGAATTGCAACAAAGAAATGATCGAAATGGACAGGTTGTGTGGGATTCACAATCAGGGCAATGGTCAGGTGCAGATAGATTAAATCCTAGTTTAAATAGGAACAGATTTAATCCAAGAGCGTCACCACAGAGACAGGTTGACCGTGTCATAAATCAAGCGCAAAGAAACCCACCTCCCGGTGAAAATGTACAAATGAACTGGTATGAATATGATTTATCCGGACAAAACCAAAACTCTGGTGGCTTTAACCAAAGGCCGCTTCCTCCATCATATCAACCACAGGTACGGGAGTCAATTCAAAGCCCGAATCAAGCAACAAGGACCCAGTCTCTGAGCAGCCTATCGAACCCATTCGGCGGTGGATTGGAATCTGGAGTGCTGGTATCTGCTAGTGGACAAAATATGGAAATAAAACTAGCACAAGGCTTAAAGAAAAATAAAGAGTCCGACAAAAGCGTCATCACGCATTCCCTGGGATCTCACTTTGCATTTTCACCTGAAAATCAAAGTCCTAGTGATATTTTGATGCCATCATCACAGATGCTTTCACCGAGTAAATTATCCCGCGGAAACTTCAGAACATTTAATCAAGATAAAAGCCGCAGGGAAAGACAACGAAATAGTCGACCTCGATCAAGCGGCGGCATACTTATATCTGGATCCCAAAATGGGTTTGGTAGATTCAACAGTGGTTTAACGCGGCCCCCTCACACCTCCACCCTACCACCGCCTCCTCCGCCTGAAATCAGGCGCGACATTTCCTTCTCTTCTGGTAGATCATTATCAAATGTACCCAACTCGCCGTCACAGGAGCGATCGCTAGTACGATCGGGTTCGGGAGGAATGATGGTGGAACCTTCTTCCGGTGTGTGTAGGAACAGAGAAGTGCTACGATGCGAGGGGAGGGGCTTTCACAGACGTTACCCTGGTATTAGTGAGGATTGCGTTAGAAAGTGTTCAAGTGGACATTGCCCCGTCAAACGTTGTTACTGCGAATGTAGGCACACAGTGACCGGGTCACGGAGACCGCTTAGGACTTCTAATTCATTTAACACGATAGCGCGCGGACGGAACGTGTGAACGTAATGGAATTAAACATGATATTGGGACCAATGGGAATAAACGTGTTTGTTTCATACTTTTAAGACGTTGAATAAGTGAAGTGGTGCCCCCTGGGAACACGCTTCGGACTTTTTGTGTTACGTTATGACTATCATCAAGTATTTCTGTACAGTTTGATCGTAATCAATATGAAAGATCATTGAATGTATAAACACGTTATGGCAAACGGTTGTGAATACGTCTTAAAAACAGAAAGCATGTTATTAATGTATATGGATGCGATCTTTTATCTGACAGTTAAGGAATTACATGTAAGTGTAGTCGCTTTGTTGAGTGTTTTTAAGTTATTCATAGCTTGATGAAATGTAAATGATGCTGTATGAAACAAACGTGTTACACTCATTTTAGTTTTTGGAGTTTGGATGAAATACGATGAAGTCTGTCTGACACTAAAATTAATTAAAGCGGCCTTCCTCGCTTTAATTAGTCCAGTTACATCTTGCATAATTAGAGGTTCGAGTCATTCTTAAGATTAGATATCTGCAGTAAAAAAAATGTTGTATTCTTGTTGATGAAGTCGACGACGGGAATTTTTAAAAATATTTGAAGTTTTATGTTTTTTTTTCTTTTCCTTGTTTTTTTCAATGAATGTGAATGCTGTTACCTGACGTTGAAGGCATCAAATCTGTCTGGATTTACAACACTTTGTGTATACCTCTAAATCGTGATTCCGTTGTCAGACTGTTGAGAGATATGTGTGACAATATAAATGAGCATGTCATCCTGCAATGAAACCTGGCTTTCAAAACTTCAAGATTCTTAAGTACATATCATTATAGAATTTATCGATACAACGAACACGCTCAATGTACTATGATACCGGTATGTAAAGTATTATGTACTTTATTGTCCTACATGTTCGTTGTATTAAAATGTAGATGCATTTTAACTTTGTTACTTTGTTGATTTTACGGTCACGTGAGAAGGGCGTTGATTTATTCATTACACCTATTTATAATATTGTGGTGCTGTTTTTAATTAATAAAACCATGTTGATATAAAGTCTTGTTTCTTCTATTTTTATAAAAGTATAATATATTGTAATTTATCTAATTTACCATGGCGATTGTGGTAAATTTAAAAGATACAAAATGACACCAGTTCTAAATTTGTTGACGCTGAAATAAGGTGATGATGCAGACAGTTTATGGTCGTTTTGTACACTAATCCAAATCAACCAACAAGGATTTTAAAAACAGTGCTGTATTTTATTATAAAAGGTGAATAACATAATGATGTACATGCATTTGGTAAAAGGATTATTGTCAAACTCGTATTTATAGACGTTAATCTAGCGTGTGCATCAATAATTTCTATTATCATTATACCTGAAACAGTATATGGTCCAAATATTGAATCATAATAGTAGGTATAGTAGGTCACGGCTTTTTATTGCACACTACGTTCATTCTTCTCATGCCTTACAGGGGAAGACCCGCCAATAAATAAAGGGTGGTAGGTCTATTAAAATGGCTGGATGCAACGCTTACAAAAGACCCATGGGCAAGATCGCTCACCTGCGTCACCTTGGCCTAATTAGCTATTGTGGTTTTAAAACAATTTCTTTTTTCCGTCCCTTTTCGCATAAAAATTTCTGACACCATATCGTGGCCTCAGCTTAACCTCACAGGGTTACAACATCATCGAACGTAAATTAATACAACATGGGTACACAAAACCAATACAAGATTGACCTTAGTCGCATGGTTTAAGGCTACTGATCATGATATGACATGGAAGGCTTTGATATATGAAATCTAAAATATGAATGCTCCACTTTTAATAGCTCAGGATATGTTGAATTAAGTCAAACACCAAGTTGAAGGTCACAAGGTCAAACAACATTTCCGAAATGGAGAGAGAGAGAGAGAGAGAGAGAGAGAGAGAGAGAGAGAGAGAGAGAGAGAGAGAGAGAGAGAGAGACCTTTCAAGGGACATAGACCTTCTTTTGATGATATCAAATCTTGTTTGCCGAATGAGTTTGATTGAAATTGGCCCAATGATTACGGAGGAGAAGATGAAAATATGAAAAGTTTACGGACAGAGAGAGACAGAGACGACAGACAATGGGATAGCTCAGGTGAGGTGAAATGGCACCATATTACAATTTGCGAAATAGATTTCAGCCCTAGTTCCCCGTTTAAATCTAAATAAAATCATTCTATCGATACTACCACAGTAGAAACATCTATATCGAAACAAAGACATAATTATATGGTTCTGATCTGAAGCAAATCCTAAGGGATCAAACAGGTTGTTAATGGTAGACAGGACACCTTTACGAGTGAATGTTTTTTTCTCAGAAGAAACATGGAAGATAATGTGGTTTGATTCTATATCCCAGGATAAACCTAAGCTCCTCTGAACTGGGAGAGTGTCTAGTCTTTGAGGTCCTTTGCAAGGTCGTCATGTATGAGCTATTGAAGTACCAACCTGGAATTTGATGCCACTCTGTGAAGCCTCAGACAACCACCACCCATCAGAGCTTTTCATGATATCCACAGCCTCCTCCTTAGTTGTCCATCATATAAATAGGCGAAGTAAACAATGTGTTAAACGTAATCTAAAAATTGCGGGTAACAAAATCCTTGACATCCTCTTCTGCACTCGAAACTGATCTGTGTAACCTGTAAGTGGCCACAGCCGGTGAGGGGCTATTGCCAAAGACATGAACTGTCATTCTAAACTCAGTTAACGGCTTTTCTACATCATTATCCTGGTGCCAGATGAATCTAAGGTAGTCACTGTGTTGTTCACAAACTCTGAAATTGTGGAACATCTGTTTTACATCAGCAGTAATGGCAATCCTTTCTTGTCGAAATCGCATCAGAATACCCTGCAGACTGTTTGAAACACCTGGCCCTTTGAGTAAAACATCGTTTAGAGCAACCCCATGGTACTTAGTTGATGAGTCAAACACAACACGAATTGACTCAGGTTTATTGGGATGGTAGACCCTGAACATAGGTAAGCACCACTTTTCTTTGTTGGGCCCTATGGGAGGTGCCAGTTCTGCATGACCTCGATTGAAAATGTTTGTCATGAAGTCTCTGATGTGGTCACGTTTTACGGCATTCCGTTGAAGATTGTGATACAAGTTTCTGGCTCTTTTCATAGCTTGCTCCCTGTTGTCCGGGTCTGTTGTCTCGAAGGGAAGTGGGGCTACCCAACGACCATCAGAATCCTTCTTAAAACCAGTATCCATGATATGTAAAAATGCTCTGTCATCAAAGGACAATCCAGGCCTTTCATCTCCACGCGTTCTCAGAGATGGGTTTTCTGTCATATCCAGCTTGCTTTCACATGGTTCAAGCAGTGATGGTCTTCCAGTTGGTAAGATGAAGGTTTTGTTTACATTCACAGAGTCAGACAAATGTGCATTCTAAGACCGAGAATGACCCATCCTAATGGGAGTTCCTGTGCATAAGGTATAAACTCTTTGCTTACTCGCTGATCAAGCACATGGTGAGCTGTAATAAGATATCTGCCGATGAGAAGTTCTATCTCACTGTTAGTGTCCAAAGGTCTGATGAATTGTGCGATATCTCGCAAATGAGGATACTGTAATGCCACTTATGGTGTTGGAATCTCTTCCATGTTGCTGGGTATATCACAACACTCCACAAGGGTTGGGAGCATTAGGGAAGTGAAGTCATCCAGCGATTCAACAACGTAGCGTGCACCTCTCCTTTCTAATGAGTCTCAGTTTTCGGCCAGCACAAGAGACGAGATAATACTTAACTGCATCCAAAAAATGAAGATGTGGCTAGCGAATGACTGCTTTGATCGTCTATAATAGACTGTTTTTATATCCATCCCGGTATACGATAATAGGGTGTATATTCGCACACGATTTGCTAGTCCAAAGTGTCTCCCACACACTTGCGTGCATACTGACTGGACATCACGGTCTTCGTGTAATGCGGTAGGATGTGCCGACTTGCACAAGCTGCATTTTATCTCTACTTTGCAGTTCTTTGCTTTTTGGTTCACTGTCCCACAGCATTTAAAGAATATTCCTTGAGAAAAAATGAACTTTTTCCTTAAATTATCTACTGATTTCTGAAGAAACGCCTTGCAGTCATTTAGTGTGTGCTTTGTTTTATGCAAGGGACACAAAGTTGGTTCATCATCCTTAGAGACCTCGCTATTCACTTTCATTTTTCTTGTGTTTATCACACCTCTTGATGCACCGAGTCTCTGTCCTCCACTGTGACTTGCACTTACAGCACTCTGTTTCCCTCCAGGGCTTTCATACACAAGACCTGAGTCGTTTTTCATCCTAGCAAGATTCTGCAGGAATGTCACAAAAATGTCAAATGGTGGGTAACGATTGTTCCTAAGTTGATAACTTCATTTGACCATTTTTGAGAGGGAGTTTAATGACTAGCTTGTTTACTCCATAGGATGAATCGAAGTACCAAAAACAAAGTTCTATTGATATCATCTTTTTTCACTGCCTGAATTTCAGTAGCTAAATCCACAAATACTCCTTTCAACTTTGGTTTGTCAGTTTAGAAATATTTACACCCTGCGATTCTGGGCCCAACCACTTGACAAGTATGTCGAGGCATTCTAACGGAGACACCTGAAGGTCCGTCATGATGTTTTTAATGCTGACTTTCCATGAATGGTAGTTGGTAGGGTTATCGTCGAATGCTGTGAACCTTGACAATATGAGGTCTCTTTTCACTAGGAAACGTGATATGTGACTCGCGTCCACAGGAATGTATGGTTCTGCCATAGGACTCAAATCTGTTGATGGCTTCATCCGTTCAATTTCACTAGCCTCCATGTGGTGTGTAGGAATATCAGCATGCTTTGGAGTGGAGCGTAAAGGTGCATGTTCGGCGTTATCATGGTGGTCCAAGTTACATGTAGGTGCAACATCCATATTGATAGACAGTTCATTTTCCTGTTTCATCTGTGTTCTTAAACTGTCAGACTTTCTGGAACTTAGGGAATAACTATTAACTACCTTCTCATTTGTGATTTGCGACCGTTAATGCTGATTTAACGGTTGCAAACTGAGTTTTAACCGGCGACGCGTTACGGAAATTGACGAGCGTGATCCGATTGCATCTTGTTATGTTTTGCGTCACGGCATTATGACGTCACAATCGAAAGTTTCCCATCTCGTTAACGCTCATTTAACCATCTCAAATCTCAGTGCATTATCCAATCAAAATACGTGTTACAAAACAATTGCATTAGAATCACAAATTCAACAGTGTTCATTAAAGGACTTGTCCCATGTTCGTAAATATCTAGAAACTGAGTTGGACTTTATTCATAATACATATATAAAATGAATCTAATAATTTATAAATTAAAATTTTAGGTTTAAATCAACATTTCAGTCGGTTCAAATCGACAATCCGATTGTTACAGTCTGTTTTATTGTTTTCCAATCGATTTTTTGAAAGGTTTGGATTCCCAACTATATTTGGTAAGTTGTAATTTATTAATTAACATTATTATCACAGATGTTGTGAATTATTCGTTTCACTAAACGATACAGTCATGTTGTATACTGCTGGTAATTTTATACACTTTCAAATACAACTTAAAAGTCTATTATTTTGAATTACAATATGATCTTTGGAGTTAACAGTGTCTTCCATACTCCTTCGTTTAGTGTATTGTCGGGGTCACGTACGTGCGTTTTGAAGATGTCGTAAACTTTGTCTTTTGATGTGCTGCGCATTTTAGTGTTTGTAAACGATTTACCAGGGGCTGATGCAGAGGAATTCTTGGTTGGGGGGGGGGGGGCGTGGATTTTTTCCGAGGCAGGGGGTCTGGGTGCCGCCTTAAGGCCCCCAGTGGGTCCATGGCAATGCCTCAAGCTCCTGAATATTTCGTGATTTTTGGAGTAAAATTTAACCATATAATTAACCCTCATAGGTGAAATTACACCCTCTCCAGGGCCGTAACCATTGAGGGGTGCACAATACTAAAGTATAGGATTTAAAGGCTGCTAGTCAGTTCCACAGCTATCTAGGAATGACCCTGGTAGGGGGTCCAGGAAGCGAGATATTCTAGCATTTTTCATGCGTTCTGGGGGTTTTATACCCCTAGAGGATCCAGGATGGGCCCTGGTAGGGGGTCCATGGGGTGAAGCCCTTAAGCTGAGAGGTTTTAGCATTTTCATTGCGTCTGGGGGTTTTTTTAGGCCCCTAGAAGATCCAGGATGGCCCTGTTAGGGGGGTCCAGGGGGCGAAGCCCCCGGAAGCTGAGAGGTTTTAGTATCGTCAGTTTAAAATGGGGGGTGCACGGGCACCCAGATATGTGCACATTATATGTATAATTATATATATATATCCCCAGTACCTTAATATTTGAAAATTTTAGGGGGGGGGCGTGCGCCCCCCCCCCCCACTCCCCCTCTAAATCCGCCGTAAATTACGTTTTCAATCCGATTCGTTGAAAATAATATTGGTCATTGATTTAAGACTGTTTAGATCTAATTGATTTATGATTTAAAATTTATCGGTTCAACGTAAACAAGACATTGTCCACTTCAATCCCGTACTACAACATTGTCTTTAATAGCAAGTGGCGGATTTAGGGGGGGGCAGGGGCCCGGGCCCCCTTTTGGTGACCAAAATTATCATTATTATAGAATTATAGCTAAATAAACCCCTAAAAATGACTTAAAAAGCCCTTAAACCCTAGAGCTTTCCGGGGGCCTTCGCCCCTGGGCCCCACTGGGTTTCATTCTATACCTCTAGCCAGCGACGTATAGCAGGCCCACTTTTTCCAAAGGGCCGGGCCCCCCTTTCGACAAATCTGGATCCGCCACTGAATAGCGATATTCTATTCAAGCCTTCTTGATACCCTTGTAGATTTCTAAAAGTAAAATTACAGACAAATAAATATTCAATAATGAGTTAAATCGGTTGTATTGATAAGATAATATTAGATTATCTCGCTAATGGCCGCCAGCTCTCCTCCGATTTGTCGTATATGACGTCACAGGGAATTGGCGCGTAAATCATGGATATTGCCGTGTTGGAATTTCAATATATCTCTGTAATTTCCAATGGCTTCAAGTGTTGTTTGTGCTTCGGCAAGAGCCTTTTTGCCTTGAAGTATTGTTCTTTCTGCTTCAATAGCAGCCGATTTTCGAATCAGTGAAGCTTCCTCTTCTGCAAGCTGAAGGTTTGCCATTGCTGCTCCTAATTTGACTTGGCGCTCTGGCGATGAAGAGCTGTTTCATTTCTTGATTTCCCAGATGAGCACGACAATGATCCTCTAGAAGACACAGACTGAAATTGTCGTTTGAGGTCCTGCAAATCTGGTTTGAAGTTCGCCTGGTGCTGAGTGAGTTGAGAGTCCATTTCCATGAGGACTGATGATACTTTGGCCCTAACAGCAGCAGTGATGAGTCTGTGTGATGCTTCTTCTCTGTGGCTTGCCACAGTGTGTGATGATTTAAGAAATGTTTCAAATTAACTGCAAGCCGAATCATACTTGTGAGTGAGAGCATTAAGTTTCTGTTTGCCGTTCTCTGCCATGCCAGTATTTTACCCGATTTGGTATTCCAAAATCACAGTCATAATCTCCTTTGCTATGGCCGAAAGTCTTTTAAAGTGATGTTCTACTTTTTCCTCAAACATCACAATCCCTTCATTTGTAAGCTGTCTTGCTGTCCTCAAGTGATGTTCAGGTAGACTTGCCATGTCGATAGACTACCAACGATTTTCTACTATGCACAAACAAGCCAAGAGACGTGGTTCGCAACTGGATCATTGTTAATTGGCCTCCTCGTTGAGGGTAGAAAGTCTTTATGGCTGCCTAAATGGCTGCAAAATCCAACGTGGATCTGCACATGTTCTGATAAAAAAAATGAGGAAGTAACTACTAACTAGGCCTATACAATGAAAATTTAAATCCGGATAAATTTCCGTTTTCAGAAATATTTATGATCGGGGTCGGCCTACATATTATTACAGTCATGACGAAAAAAGAAAATGGAGGAATTTGTAAATATTATGGAACTCTGAAACTTGGAAGAAAATGACGTTACTGACCATTTACACAAGTTAACATGGCCAGTTTTATATTTTCGTTTGTGTCAGCTTTGAGACGTAATGTTGGTGACTAGTGAAAGTTGAATTGACGATAATAATATTGAATATTCATTATCAGAGACCCGGAACCGAGGCAGAAGCAAAAGTTTGTACTTGAATGAAATTTTACATAAGTTATATTCATCATAATCATGTATTTGTGCAATAAACTTCGAAATTATTGCTTTCTGGTAAATGAAAGCAGTTGTCTGATAGAAACAAATGATCTATTTTAAAAATTTAATGAATGTGTAGAAATGTATAGAATATACAGATATAATTAAATTATTTATATTTGATTCAAAAATCCGATAGACTGGGGTGCTGCAAGATGTATCAAGATTATCTCCTTTCAGTTCAATGAATAATGATAAATGCATGAAACACAGTCTTAATTTTACTTGTTTTTGAAGGCTTAGTCTCGTTGCTACATGTAGTACATTATTTCAAAGAAGTTGAATGAAGTAATAAACGTAGCCAATATTGAGGTATCAATTTCAATTTGTTTCATGATTCATAAGATGCCATCAACATTTTGGTAGTGAGTTAAGCATGCAGTTGTCTTTATTTTTTTTTTTTTTTATTGCTGAAAGCGATTAAATCTGTATACACTATTTAATGGAGACTCGGTATGACATTCATTTAATTTGATTCTGCACTTAGTGTCAAATACTGCATCGACAGCATATGGATATATTTTTTAATGTACATAGATGTTTTGTGTCTTTTCTCTTTGCAGATAACCCATCATGCCTGTGAAGAAGAAGGACTTGTATGTGGCCAAATCTTTAAAGGCTCTGAATGACCTTGCTGCTTTGCCAGCCAAAATGACAAATAATCCAAAAATGTGAGTAACTCCATGCATTAAAACCAGAATAGTCCAGTAAAAATAGCCTTAAAAATCGCCAAACATCAAAGTATCTGCAACACAAAAGTTTTACTGTGGAAAATATTCATTAGGGTGCCAGTTAAGATTTTCACAGGTTTCTATAAAAATTATTACAGTGCAACATGATTTTTGGGTCAAAATCTGGGAAAATGTTAAAAAATCGACGAAAAATGGAAAAACACCCATCTTCAGTGTTATTTGCATCAACAGTGGTTTTATATTTCAAAATAACATTTTCCTGCATGCAGGCTAAAATGACATAAATTTTT
>CAJDSM010043577.1:17242-29385 GCA_903981925.1 Ostrea lurida
TCTCGGTTGAGATTCAGCGTCGCTAGAATTTGGACTGACGCCTTCACTGGAATCTCGGAGCAGTCATTCATAAATTATGTATAGGATATCTTAATTCAATCTATCGGCCGCTCAGCACTTTAGATGTTGATTCGATATTTGTGTTTTTCGTCCGTCGAGAATTATTTTCACTATCATTGAGACGGTCATCATTGTCGGTGAAGGGCTGCCAAATTTTTAGGCCTTATGCGTGCACTCATGGCTTTTAGCAGCGAGGTCTTTAGCGTGCCACACTGCTGCGAACGGGACATCCGTTTTTAAAGGTCATCCTCCGTGAGGACCCCGTGGACTTCACACTGTTGCCGAGCGTTGGCAGTGGAACTGTCACTACCTGTGTTAACGACTTGGTCTTGTCGCGGCCGGGATCAAACACCCCAACCTTTCCGCATGCGAGGCGAACGCGTCTCAACTAGGCTACACTGTGGCTCGCTTCAAAAATTATGTTTAATTGTTAAACTAAACTCTCTATCACAATTGATGTTGCATTACTTACAGTTTGATATTGAAATCCACAAACTATAAACGATCACTATTTTCCGGTTCAAATTCTGACGCCATGTTGTAAATATTTTACCTCCCGATATTGAAGAGTTCCATAGTCTTATATTTTGAATTAAAAAATTACCCGTATGTAAGTAGGAGATATTCTATATACAGTAAGGTAACAAAGACAGACTTTAGGAAACTCTTCAGTAGCAAAAAAGTTGAAGAAAAATGCGACGGTGAGAGCCATTGTTTTGAAGCGAGAAATATTGTGTTGGGTTTTATTTGAAGATTTACAAACCTAGAAGGTAACAATGCAGACATTAATAGTGATAGAGAGTTAGTTTACAATTAAATCAGTATTTGTAAGCGAGCGGCAGTGACTAGTAGAAAAACTTTCTCAGTACGAAAAAGGTGAAGAAATGCGACGTGAAGCATTTTTTGAACGGTAAATATTTGTGTTTGGTTTTATTTGGATATAAACCTAGGAAAAGGTAACAATGCAACTTAATCAGTGGATAGAGAGTTAGTTTAACAATTAAATCAAGTATTGAAGCGAGCGGCCGTATCACCTAGGTCATATTAAGTGCTAGAGCCGGTCGAAGTGAAATTAAATTCCAGAACAGAATTATGAATGACTGC
Source organism: Ostrea lurida (assembly GCA_903981925.1). Lineage (NCBI taxonomy): Eukaryota > Metazoa > Mollusca > Bivalvia > Ostreida > Ostreidae > Ostrea > Ostrea lurida. The sequence goes on from CAJDSM010043577.1 coordinate 18,407, forward strand.
TCGCGAGATTCAGTGAAGGCGTCAGTCCAATATCTAGCCGAGCTGAATTCTCAATCGAGAATTACCCCTGTATCTCGACAAGTAATTTCCAACGTCGGAAAATCCAATATGCAACTGAGAGATCAAATTCCTAACGAACCAAATGCTAGAATTTTATTTATGATTTAAAGAAAACCAACTAACAATACCACCTGACGAACAGATGCAATAAAACTTACTATGCCCATGAAAATAGCAAAACAATTAACAATTTCGTAGTTCATAAAATGTGTGGAAGAGTATCAGACGCATGATATACCAAGGACTCATGTCACTGCGATACATGTATGGTTTGACACTAATTCGTATTCGAGGTGTAAAACACAGACCTGGACTATCAATTAATTCACAAATTGAAATGAGCGTGAATTGGGTGTCGAGAAATAGCCGATTTCTCAAATCAACCTGTGTATCAATTGGATTGGGGGATGGATTATGAACATCAGCCAAACTCGCTATGAATTATCCAGACATGGAAGGTTTGAAAGTTTTACGTAATTTAAATTGCACATCATATGTGGTGACGATTATGCGAGCGCTTGCAGCAGTATATTTATCGCATATTATTCTAACATGTTCTGGACATTCTAGTAATACTATGTATTGAGCGGAATAAGGACTAGACGTAACACGGGTGTGGGCCAGTAGAATAGTGTTAACATTAGCATTGTGCACGTATCGTCGCACGTGTTTCGAATGTCAGCGCTTCGGTAATTAGGATTGTCATTTGCTGAGTGCTGGGACGCAGACGTCTCGTTTGGGTTGCAGGTTTAGTAAGGTTCCGCGTCTGCGACTGCCAAACTTAAAACGCAAACGACCAAGTCAATAACCTGACCTTCCAATATATTTTGCTTGAGTCTAAGAGGGCATGAGTACTTATATAATCAACCTGTAGACTCGAAATTGAATGTGGTAATTGAATGCCTTAACAACACTGAACATTCTCGTCCATAAGTTTGTGGGATATGTAACTCCAGCGGTAAAGCTCGTTATTTTCGTAAACACCGAAGCTAGGTCATGTGGCGTGGATAGAACGAGGGGCCGAGTTTAGGGGGTGGATTGTGTCATTATGTATTATACATCTGAGCCCAGGATATCGTGGTTAATTGGGTACGTCTAGCTTGACTGGCCGCTTCTTACGTAGCCACCTGGCCTGTGGCATGAACTGTCTTTGTAGTACACGTTGGGATCTCGTTTGTGTGTGTGCAATCAAGATGATCAAAAAAGGGTGGGCGTCAATATCGCCAGCAACGTCGCAGGGTTTTTTCTAAGAGATGGAAGATTCAGTACCGCGGGGTGTTCCGGCTGGAAAAGAGCCTTGTGCTTCGACTTAAGCAACAAAACACACCAATGTTTCCTGTTCCACTCGTTATAAGCTAGAACCTGAGTCTACAGGACGGCAGTGCCCTCTACTCCGGAAGTGTGCACATGCTTACTCCATGCACATCCCACTCTTGCACATTCAGGATCATGTTTGCCCATCCTTAATGTGTTGTATTCTGTTGGGACTTATGATGCATAGAACGTATTCGGCGGTTAAAAAGAAATGTTGAATCGTCCAGGCACCTGGCCAATCTAACTGGATATGTATAGTGGGCCCGTCGTTGTTGCTTAGCGTGAACTAGATGGTAGAGATTACTACTAGGTTTAGCGTTATATCTCGCTTTTCATTTTATTTGCAGTACGGTATTCTTGAGAATAAAAATTGATTTAGGTCCACTGGTTGTAGTTCCAGCTGTTATAAGCAACAATACTGAATAATTTCTATTACCTACAATTTTTGTTTACGAATGCATTGTTTCCTTTATCTTTGTAATAAAGAGGAGTCTGGCAATCGAATTAAAACATTTATCCAACGAACAAGCAGAAATGAGTTTGAGTTATGTATCGGATATTTGGAAGAGAGAATAATTACCAGCTAAGTGGCAAACCATTAAGAGATATCGTATGCGCCTTAGAAAACTTGGCCGGATGTCGAAGAAAGGAGTAAATCCTTATATTTAAAGACAGTGCGATGTCCAGATGTTTTGTCTGAGAGAGTTTATCAGGAAATCAAAGATGAAATATTAGATTTCTGTAACAAAATTCTCTGGAGATAGAGAAGAGATAGAGAACGAATTGAAGGAAAAAGCGACGATGGATTATGAAGCATGCGCATCGCTCCCGAACAAGGAAAGCCTGTTTATGCCATATATTGCTGGAGCCTTTTCGCCATTCCGATATTATTTTCCAATTATGGTCGGTCCTGGGGTGCTGCTGTTGCTGTCGCTGCAGTACCAATAGCGTTACCGTTAGTTGTATGTTGGCTAGTGTGGAATACAATTAAGTCCATAGTATGAATTGAAATATCACTGTTACATAGTAGCGCTGGATCAGCACATCGTTGCTTGGCATCTTTGGAAGTATTTCGATGTAAAAAAAAAATTATTATTTCTAAAAATCATATGTTAAAGCTCTTAAATAATAACACTGTACCATACTTAAACTTAAAGAATCTGATTTACTCAGAGCACTGGATTCTAGCATCCCAGACTCCTTTTTACCTAATAAAATTGCAATTTACATAATCAGTATTTATGCATAATATGTACAGTCATGTCTTATATAAGGCCACATTCGTTCGAATCATTTTGCCATTATTTCGTATCTGCCAATTTTATTTTGTAACGATAATTCTTTTTACCGGTATGAGTTATTTTCCCCTCAGTTTATTCATAGCAACAACTGTGCATCATAAACCCCGTCTTTGCTTCAGTAAACAAACATACTGTGCAGTTATCAAATGCAAAGTGAGAGGGATGTAATCCGTTGCGTAACCTTACGTATTGAAATATTTGCCAATAGTCAATTTGTCTTGTTAAACGGGTCGTTTAACAATCTCGATAACCTGCCAGTTATTATCTTCATATTATATAATGTCAAAATGCACATTTGTTACGAGTATGAATATGCTGTTATTCAGTAATTTAATAGTGTTCAGATTTTTACCAACAAAATTTCGCCGTTAACGAATTGTGCCGGTAAATAGATATGCCGCTGTAACGAGCGCTAACTACAATATATATTTATCACATGGCTTTGATGGTGACATTGATCACAATAATTTGTTCAAGAGGTGACAGAACGCCTTGGAGTGTTATGTGTACCCGAGCTGTAGGCAGGAGGGTGACAGGACACACCACAGCCATCTAATAGTCAATTATCAAGGAAATATTCTGGTAAATATTAATATAGTCGCCCTAAAGTGCGCATGCAGTAAAATGTGTATAACATTTTTTTTAGAATGAAACCAAAGAGCTTAGTTTTTTTATTAATTTTTAAATTATCTTGGTTCTGTTATAGTAACGTATTGAGAAAAAGGATTTTTAAAGGATTCCCCTATATATTATCATGTAAACTTTGATCCCCTACTGTGGCCCCATACAATACTTGCTCGTAAATCATGATTTGAACAAACTGAATCTCCACGATATCAGAAGCTTTCAAATTAAATTTCAGGGTTTTTTTCCAGTGGTTATTTGAGATTTTTAAAGATTTTCCCTAATTATTTCACATATTAACTTTATCCTATTGTGCCCATCGTACCCCCGGGTCATGATCTGAACAAACTGAATCTGCACCTATGTGCACTTACAGGAGTCAATCTTATTACAGCTTTCTTCGAAGTCTTATTTCGATTGTGGCCTGATCAGCCAATCAAAATCACATACCAGGTTCTGGTTAAGCCTCGTTTTGACGTACAAATGTTTTCGCGTATTCTCTTACCAGACTCATCGGTTTATGGAGATTAGCCGAGCGTCCTGGTTGCACGAGACTATTGGAACTGGAACTATACTATTCATCTATTAAGTTGTACGTAACTTAAATGTATCTAATTTTTCTTCAATTTTGGAAAAGCTGCAACAAAAAGGAAGAATTTATACTACTGATTTTTGGAAGAAAAGTGTTCGAATAACAAATTACATGTCGAGTTACATATTGTTAACAGTTAGGTTTTACTCGAATATCTGTTGAAGCAACTAATATAAAATGGCGGAGCCCATTATATGGCTCATTGAAACTTTCCTTGAACGTATGTCGAGATTGTTTTCTTTTGCTGATTTGAGTTTTTCTGTTAGAATGTTTTACCTCTTAGAGCCTTGCTTCACAGACAGGCAAACCTTCCGCATGCGAGGCGAACGCTCTAACCTAGGCGACACTGTGGCTCGCTTCAAATAATTGATTTAATTGTTAAACTAACTCTCTATCACAATTGATGTTGCATTACTTACAGTTTTGATATGAAAATCCCAAACTATAAACGATCACTATTTTCCGTTCAAATTCTGACGCCATTGTTGTACAATATTTTACCTCCCGATATTGAAGAGTTCCCATAGTCTTTATTTTGAATTAAAAATTACCCGTATGTAAGTAGAGATATTCTATATTACAGTAAGGTAACAAACAGACTTTAGGAAGCTCTTCAGTACAAAAAAGTTGAAGAAATGCGACGTGAAGCCATTTTTGAACGGAAATATTGTGTTGGTTTTATTTTGAGATTTAGAACCTAGAAGGTAAACATGCAACATTAATAGTGATAGAGAGTTAGTTTAACAATTAAATCAAGTATTTGAAGCGAGCGGCAGTGACTATAGGAAAAACTCTTCCAGTACGAAAAAGGTGAAGAAATGCGACGTGAAGCCATTTTTTGAACGGAAATATTGTGTTTGGTTTTATTTGAGATTTAAACCTAAGAAAGGTAACAATGCAACATTAATAGTGGATAGAGAGTTAGTTTAACAATTAAATCAAGTATTTGAAGCGAGCGGCGTATCACCTTAGGTTCATATTAAGTGCTAGAGCCGGTCGAAGTTGAAATTAAATATCCGAGACATGAATTATGAATGACTGCTCCGAGATTCAGTGAAGGCGTCAGTCCAAATACTCTAGCCGAGCTGAATCTCAATCGAGATTACCCCTGTATACTCGACAGTAATTTCCAACGTCGGAATCCCATATGCACTGAGGAATCAATAGTCCTAACGAACCAAATGCTAGAATTTTATTTATGATTTACAAGAAACCCAAACTAACAATCACACCTGACGAACAGATGCATAAAACTTACAATGCCCATAAAATAGCAAACAATTAACAATTCGTAGTATCATAAATGTTGCGCAAGAGTCATAGACAGCATGATATACCAAGGATCAGTCACTGCGATACATGTATGGTTTTGACACTAATTCGTATTCGGAGGTGTAAAACACAGACCTGGACTATCAATTAAATTCACAAATTCGAAATGAGCGTGAATGGTGTCGAGAAATAGCCGATTTCTCAAATCAAACCTGTGTATCATTTGATTGGTTGGATGGATATGAACATCAGCCAAAACTCGCTATGAATTATCCCAGGACATGGAAGGTTTGAAAAGTTTTACGTAATTTAAATTGCACATCATATGTGTGACGATTATGCGAGCGACTTGCAGCAAGTATTATTTATCGCATATATTTCAACATGTTCTGGACATTTAGGTAATACTGAAGCGTAATGCTCATGTATATCATGTAGGCCGATGTCCACTTTTCGATGTCAAGAAAAGGATTTTGCTGAGGCGTGGTGACGCAGAGTCTACCGTTTGCAATTTGTAATTCCCCTGCGACTCAAACTAAAACAGCAACGACAAGTCAATAACCTGACCTTCCAATATATTTTGCTTGAGTCTAAGAGGGGCATGAGTACTTATAAAATCACCTGTAGACTCGAATTGAATTGGTAATTGATGCCTAACAAACACTGAACATATCGGTCCATTAAGTTGTAGAAACTCACCCGATTCGTAACCCGAAGCTATGGGTCTGTCGTGGATAGAACGAGGGGCCGATTCAGGGGGTTTGTCATTCTGTCATTTACTCAGCCCAGGATATCGCTGGTTAATTGGGTACGCTAGCTGACTGGCGCTTCTTACCGACCCCCTGGCTGGGGATCTTTGTGTTGCCGTTCGTCAAGGGCATATCCAGCACGTGTAGGTGATTTTTTTTCTAAAGACTGGAAGTCGACCGCGTGTTCCGGCTGGAAAAAGCCTTTGCTTCGCAACTTTTAAGCAAAAATAATTAAAACCATACACTATCCAAAATGTATATCACTGTCCAATGTTTAATGTTAGACTGGTCGACAGGACATGCTTACTCCAATGCACATTATCCCACATCTTGCACATTCAGGAGTCATGTTTGCCCATCCTTAATGTTGTATTCTGTTTGGGACTTATGATCATAGAACGTATCGGCGGTTAAAAAGAAATGTTGAATCGTCCTAGGCACCTGGCCCATCTCTGATATGTATAGGGGCCCGCTCTTGTCTTACTCGTAACGATGAGATTGATTACTATTCGTTATCTTCGTCTTTTCATTTTTAGCATACGGTATTCTTGAGAATAAAAAATGATTTAGGTCCACTGGTGTAGCTCCAGCTGTTATAGCAACAATACTGAATAATTTTCTATCTACCTACAATTTTTGTTTACGAATGCAATTGTTTCCTTTATTTTGTAGAAAAGAAGAGTCTGGCAAGATCGAATTAAAACATTTATCAACGAACAGGCAGAAAGGAGTTTGGAGTATATGTCATCGGATATTGGAAAAGAGAGAATATTAAACCCAGCTAAGTGGAAACCAATTAAGAAGATATCGTATGCGCCTAGAAAACTTGGCCAGGAAGTCGAAGAAAGAGTAAACCATTATATTCAAAGCACAGTGCGATGTCCAGATGTTGTCGAAGAGTTTCAGGAAATCAAAGATGAAATATTAGATTTCTGTAACAAAATGTCTCTGGAGATAGAGAAGATAGAGAACGAATTGACAGGACAAAGCGACGATGGATATGAAGCATGCGCATCCGCCCCTGACAAGGAAAAGTCTGTTATGCCATATATTGCTGGAGCTTTCGCCACTCCGATATTATTTCCAATTATGGCGGCTGGTGCTGCTGTTGCTGTCGCTGCAGTACCAATAGCGTTACCGTTAGTTGTCATGTTGGCAAAAGGGGACAATAAGAGGAGAATCATAAATGAGAAATATGAAAAGTGCAAGTTGACAGTACGTAGCGGCATATGTAACGTATTGGAAATCCATTATGGGGAAGTATTTGATAGAATTATAACAAATGTTACGCAGAGAGAAATGCAACGAAAGATAGATTTCATCGAAAGAACTGTTCAGAAGTTGACTGAGCATCGAGACGAAATACTTGCAGATCGGAATCGATTATTCACGGTTGTCAGCAAGATGAAACCACTTCCACCCATGTTGAATGAAATAAAGGAAATGTTAAATTTCCGTGAAACTGATTTCATTTAAGACTTTAATTTGGAATAATTGTTCTAGATTGATCTTTTTGTAGAATACTGCAATTTTAGAATTGGAAAACGCAAGAATAACGGTGACGAAAAAAGTTGAATACGAGATCGCCATACACTACAAAATCTACTATGTGTGAACTTCATCTAAAATATGACACAGTATTAAAGATGCAAACATTAACTCTGAAGCATTCGTTTCGGAGTTTATTGGCAAAATGTATCGATCTATAAATATATATTTATTTACAAATTGCATGATTTTAATTCACGAATCAATATTTACTTTTAATGTTTATTTGAACTTAAATCAGTTGAGGACTAACCTGGCTTTCTTTGGTAGATAATGCGGATTAATTGTTTTTTCTTGGGGGAGCAATGTGTCGTGGATTAATCATGAATTTACATCCCCATGGACATTTTAATTTTTTTTCCAAATCTTTCTTAAGTATTATACCAGTTGCATTATTTATCTGGTATTGTAAATAACTCGCTCTCTTTCACGATCACGCTTGTGTAATAAATAAAGAATTCAGTAAATAAATATACTTTAATTATCAGTATGTGTATAAATAATTAAACAAAATACTTTAAATATAAATCATATACGGTACCAATAATTTTTATTGCACCAAGGATGCGCATGTTCGAGGACAATTATGTCCTGCTTCAGTGTATGCTCAAACCGAAATGTTGGAATAAGCGCGAACATGGAGAAGTAAAACTGTTGTAAAAGTGATCAATGTAGTGCTTAAAAGAATTGGGGCCGAAAAACTTCGATGGATCAGAGCTATGCCTGAGGGAGATAATCCATTATTTACACTTATGAATTTTCATAAATCCTTTACCACTTGCAATTCCAAATACACTATCCGTATTTCAAGTTAGTAAAACAAGTACATAAGCACTGGGCTGTAAGAAGACCCTCGGGCCGAATTAATCCAGTCTCACCAGCAGAACGGCCTCGACCGACAAGAGAGGTTCATTAAATTATAAACAATCATACGGAATACCAACGCCTACAATTTAAGTGCACCAGGATGCGTACATTTCAGACAAAATTTAGTTCTCTAATCAGTAGTATGCTCAAGCCGAAAATGGTTGGACAGATCCCGAAAACATGAAAAGTAAAACTTTGTAGCAAGTTATGCATGTAGTGCCAAAAGATCGCGGGCCAGAAAAACTTCGAAGGATCAGAGCTATGCCCTGAGGGAGATAATCCTTAATTTTAATATGAATTTCTAATTTTACCACTTGCAATTTAAATACCATATCGATAATTTTCGAAGCCTAGAACATACTGTAACATAGGCAAAGTAGTGGTATGCATACTTAATAAGCCTAGTTAGCTTGAAAACACGGATACTGTATTAAACTCCTGGTAATATCGTAAACTTGAGAAATTTAATATCAAATTTTAAGGCATTATTACTTCAGGCATAGCTCTGATCCTTCGAAGTATTTGGCCCCAGTCTAGTGGCACTACATATATTTTTTCCCACTTTCTAGAAGTTTTACTTTATGTGTATCGGATTTCCAACATTTCGCTTTGAAGCAATCACCTGAAGAGACTATAATTTTGTCGAAATGCGCATTTGTGTGGCATCAAAAATTGGTAGCGCGGTAATGATTTATATTATGTACCCCTGGGTCGAGGTCTCTGCTGGTGGACTGTCAGTCCTCGAGGATCTCTACAGCCCAGTTGCTATGTACTATGTTGCTAGCTTGAGACACGGATTTGTATTTAATTGTAATAGTGAAATTAGAAATTCATATCAAAATTAAGAATTATCTCCCTCGGGCATAGCTCTGATGGCACTACATTTTTTCACCTTTATAAAGTTTTACTTTCATGTTTCGGATTTCCAGCATTTCGATTTGAGCATCACTGAAGAGACATAATTTGTCGAAATGCGCATCTGGTGCATCAAAATTGGTACCGTATATGATTTATATTACACTCGAAATTGCGTCCCAACAAACAAGTGAATTTTTGGTTACCCGCAAACATTGAACCCCACGAATTTAAATGATCCAATGGTATTTGTTGGTCTGACAATCAATGCAATCAATGAAAACTTTCAACTAGGATTCGACATCTCCAATTTGCTCCACTCACACAACTAGGATAAACCAAGAAGTATAATAAAAAAATCATTTTACAGAACTTTCAATCTACACAGGTATTTGATTGCCTTAGAGAATTGATACCTCAATTTAGATGTTTTCGTCACTCAAATTATTCCACTATAAAGTTCATTGAGACCCATGGAAGCTCTGTACAAACTCTAAATATATGAATTACTTGATATTTAGTTTACATTTAGTATTTGCATTTAAGGTCATGTATTTACTCCAAACATTTTTGTAAAATTTGATGATAACCAAACAAGCAAAGTTGTCTGTGACGTAATGTGCTATTCACATTAAAATATTAACTTTGCTCACCTTAAAAGTTGTTGTTTTATTTAGTATTCGGTGGATGAAGTAAACTTTTCATAGTTTATCAGACTAATTTTAAGTCCACATCAGATTCACACAAACTTTTTCCCTGTTCTATCGAGAGTTTGAACAAATAATTAGAAGACGACAAAGCTGGTTTACCAATATGACCTACCATTGAGTCAAATGCTGTCTGGTGTGTTTCATAGCCATTGTTAGGTCGTTATTCACACACTGATTTGACTACGGATTGTTCCGTTTACCTGATCAAGACTATGGGCTCACGGCGGGGTGTGACCGGTCAACAGGGGATGTTTACTTCTCTTAGGCACCTGATACCACCTCTGCTATGTCCAGGGATCCGTGTTTGCTCAACTCGTGTTTTTGTATTATATTTAGGACTAACGAGATTGATCACTGTTCGTTATCTTTGCCTTTACATACTTGGGTTCCTCAACACCAGGGTGTACACTACATTGCTGCCCATCACAGATTCTTCAAATCACGCGGATTATAGATAGTATAACGTCCGAATCTCCCAACTGTTTCCTCAAGCTCACATCTATATTACTAAATTAACAAGGTCGACATTTTGTGCCAACCTTATTTATTCACTGATCATCGGATATATATCTATTTTTATAACCAATGTATAGTTCTACCTGAAGTTTAAAAAGACAAGAGATCTTCATCGTCTTAAGGGTATTTTAGGAGAAATTGTCAATATACTAAAACATAAATTTAGAACCAGCGACGGAACCGCGTGTATTGATCAGATATACGTTTTATTATAATAGCAATGCTATAGCTCTTCTTGCATATTGCTCTCTTCTTATTTTTCATAACTTTTTACGCTTTATAAAGACTGAGGAAAGTGCTGTTAAAATCACCGGATTTCTCAAGAACGAGGTCGATTATCTAACTTAATGCTTTAATATGTTTTATATCAAAGCCTCGTCATAAAAATCTATAAAATAAAAAAAAATCAATGGTTACTTTTTTTAGTTTCAACCTATCAATCTCTACCTTAATTGATACACCTTTTTACGCCTTTTTCGCGTTATAACACCTTTCCACTTTACTTTGTTGCGCCTATATATTTTTCGCGTTATAAAAGCTTTGAATTATTTTTTTCTTCCATAGTTTGATC
>CAJDSM010043579.1:4705-23550 GCA_903981925.1 Ostrea lurida
TCTTTAACTCATGCTACAATAAACTCTCTCTCATCTCTCTCTTCCAGCTTTGAATCATTGTGGATTTATGTCTGATATTTGTAAGTCGCTAAGTATATCAAAACCTACACACCGCACTGCCTGTGTGCCCACGGCCATCACAGCCATGAGTTGATGCTGGTTTTCCAGTCATGCCAGACATCTATATGTCACGGCATCGAGCGAGGTGTTGTTGAAAACCTAAACAGAAATTTATCGAGTCAACAGAAGCGTTCAGTGAGCTCATGTTTGTCAACAATTACAAATCCAGACCGTCACCTACCTTCGTCTGCTATGTCAGTTCTTTCAGGAGATTCATCTGCGTCCTCTGTTCCTGTCTGTGAATTATTTGCCTACATCTGACGACTGCCGTCCTGTCCTTCATGTCCCCCACCTCAGTCTTCTGTTAACTCCGTAATGTCCACAGAATATTCTCAAAATCATTCAACAACTGTCTGCAACTTTCAAAATGACACCGCATCCAACTGTTAGTGTAACGTTGCTGCACACCCCAAACTTTCGGCCAGAATTTCAAATTATCAGTATTTTGTTTAATTAGACATGTGGAAGAGTTTTTCAATATATACCTTTGAAGAAAGTATATGTCTTTCTTTACTTTATTAATTGCAGTGGTAAAAATAGAATTCATATCAAAATAAGGATTATCTCCCTCAGGCATACTCTGATCCTTTCGAAGTTTTTGGCCCCAATCTTTTTGACACTACATTGACCGTATTTATATTATGACCCCTGGGTCGAGGCCTCTGCTGGTGGACTGTTAGTCCCCGAGGGTCTCTACAGCCCAGTTGCTATGTATAATGTTACTAGCTTGAAATACGGATATGTATTTAATTGCAGTGGTAAAATTAGAAATTCATATCAAAATTAAGGATTATCTCCCTCAGGATAGCTCTGATCCTTCGAAGTTTTTGGCCCCCAATCTTTTGGCACTACATTGATCACCTTTTATAAAGTTTTACTTTCATGTTTCGGATTTCCAAACATTTCGGTTTGAGCATCACTGAAGAGACATAATTTGTCGAAATGCGCATTCTGGTGCATAAAAAATTGGTACCGTATATGATTATATTTATATACTTGCTTTTTAGTGTCCTAATAATTATAAACAGACTCTTCATTTCATGGAACTTTGTTTTGTGTTTTCGTCATTTTGAACGAGGCGTTATGGGTCAACAATGTGAAATGTATGGAAACATGTTGCTAACACAATTCAGCAATGATATCGATCAAAAATGTAAATATAAGTAATAAGGTATCATTTTAAAATATTTATCGGGATGAAATACGGGTTGGTACGTGATCAAATTTCCAATAAAGCCGAATTTATCGGATATAAATACGGGTTGGTACGTGATCAAGATTTTCCATAAAGCCTGAAATTTTAAAATTGATATCTTAATTAAATTTCTTAATTAATAATATCATTTTAAAATTTTTTTACAATTGAATATGTATCGTGGGATGCATTTTCAGATTCATCGGACATCTACTTCCTGTTTGCCGAAAACTTAGAATTTTACATAATAGTGCCCATATCAACATTTTTTCGTAACATAATTCTCAGCAACTATGTATCACAGATTACTTGATATTTTGCATGAAGCTTTATATAGGTATGATGATCGTGGATGCATTTTCAGATTCATCGGACATTACTCCTGTTTGCCGAGAACTTAGAATTTTTCATATATAGTACCCATATACAACATTTTTCGTACATATTCTCAATAATTCTCAGCAACTATGTATCACAGACTAGTCACTACTGATATTTTGCATGAAGCTTTATATAGGTATGATATATCGTGATATTCATTTTCAGATTCATCGGACATATTATACTTCCTGTTTGCCAAGAACTTAGAATTTTTCATATATAGTACCCATATACAACATTTTTCGTAACATAATTCTCAGCAACTATGTATCACAGAGTACTGATATTTTGCATGAAGTATATAGCTATGATGTATCGTGGGATGCATTTTCAGATTCATCGGACATTTACTTCCTGTTTGCCGAGGACCTGGAAATATGTACAACTATATTGACAGTTTTAATAGGCTTACAGCGGGGGTATCACTAGTGAGCATTGGCTCACAGATTTCTTGTTAGATATGCTAAAATGATGCACATGCAGTAGATATACATTGCAAATTGTGTAATTTTACAGCCTGAAGATCAGCTGCTTTGTCACATGACTCATACTAATGAAGAAGTGGACAGAATTGTCATGGAAACCATGCATCTCAACAGACATGTGCAACAGGAAGTCAAGGGCCCAAGGTAATGTACTTATACTACTGTCAGTGAGGCTGGTTATCAATCTTCTGAACAGCCAGCCATAACCTTGCTGACACTTTATGTTCATCTCCGTCTGTGTTTCATTTTCTTGCCCTTTGTTTGTACACACTTTTATACTGTGAAAGTAGCTATTAAAGACATTAGCAGTTTGTAGGCAGAGATCATGTTAGGAGACAGTGCAGCGTGGTGGAAAAGTTCTAGTTCTTGATGCTATTACTCAATTTGTTGTGGGTGGTTGTTAATGAGATAAAAGGGTATCATTTTACTGGTAAACACAGAGTCCTCTGGTGGTTTCAGTGTCTGCATACTCTATTTCATAGGGGTTTTCTTGCTACAGTTTGTCTTCTTTTAAAGTACATATTGGTGATGCTTTTATCATATGTAACCTAGGAAACCAATTCTTGCATGGTTGTTTTGATAATTATGAAAATAAACATCTTAATTAGATCCGCAATAAAACTCGGCTAATCCGCATGTTGTGCAGACTTGAATTGTTGTGTTGACTGTATACATATTTTGGTACCGAATTTTGAATTTCATTACAACAACTCTGCATTGCAGATGTTTTGTCTAATCCCAAAAATTAATGATGCCATTCATATCCAAATTTAATGACTCGGCATTTCATTGTATATCTTGGTTTTTATATCCCTTATTTGAGTAAATTTTGAAAATATTTCCATTCAAGTTTACACATGCATAACAGTTTGATTTTAAATGTCAATTGGATTAATTTTAAGAAGTGTTGATTTGAAAATTTTGAATTCAATGACATCATATGATGTGATTCTACTTTTTTCTTTTTTAAGAAGAAAGGTTTTCAATGCTTCTCTTATATTAGACTTCATTCTTGACATGCAGATTGACAGACAATCTCAATGATTCTTTGCTGGTATTGAAGGCATTTATTAAATCTTTTGTGGGTTGATTGATAGCAAATTCTACTGGATTCTAGCTCACTAGTGGCCATGATTGAGAATATTAGATTTATGCAAATACATGTATGCTTTGACATGTGATTTTTCTTCCTGGACATATATCCAACTTATTTATCAGATAAGAAGGCATGTCTCAGAGAGTTGTCTGTTGAAGAGTGTCTGGTGCCCGTATACAAAAGATGAAAACATATTTGAAAGCATTATAAATCACAAGATGTTACATCATTTGTGTACTACTGTGCATGTTTATGCATATTTATGGGTGAAGAGAGCAATAAAGATAATAGGAATCAAAAAAAAAAAAAAAAAGACTTGTACATCAGTATGTTGAAAGAAAGTGAAATGTTGCAGAGGAATATACTGTCATCTATTTTAGAGGGGCCGGGGGTCAGCTAGTGCTCAATATGAGGAGTGAGCACTAATGAAATGGCAGTGGTGGGATGGGAAGGCGTTTTATCAGGATTTAACTTTCAGAAGGTCTGAAAGCACGTTGTTTTATCAGTGTGACATTCAGAGGTCTGTAAGCAGTGTTTTATCACATGTAAGCAGTGTTTTTATCACGTAAAACAGTGTTTATCACATGTAAGCAGTGTTTTATTATGTAAAGCAGTGTTTTATTCAGAGGTTGTAACTTTAGGGCTGTAAGCAGTCTTTTATCACATGTAAGCAGTGTATCAGTGTGTAATTTCAGAGGTCTGTAAGCAGTCTTTTACTAACATGTAAGCAGTGTTTTATTATGTAAGCAATGTTTATCATCTGTGTAACTTTAGAGTCTGTAAGCAGTGTTTTATCACATGTAAGCAGTGTTTATCCACATGTAAGCTTGTTTTATCAGATATAAGCAGTGTTTTATCACATATAAGCAGTGTTTTATTAGTGTGTAACTTCAGAGGTCTGTAAGCAGGTTTTTATCATATGCAAGCAGTGTTTTATCAGTGTGTAACTTTAGAGGTATGTAAGCAGTGTTTTATCACATGTAAGCAGTGTTTTATTAGTGTTTCAGAGGGTCTGTAAGCAGTGTTTTATCACATGTAAGCAGTGTTTTTATCACATGTAAACAGTGTTTTATTAGTGTGTAACTTCAGAGGTCTGTAAGCAGTGTTTATCATATGCAAGCAGTGTTTTATCAGTGTTTAACTTTAGAGGTCTGAAAGCAGTGTTTTATCACATGTAAGCAGTGTTTTATCAGCTGTGTAACTTCAGAGGTATGTAAGCAGTTTTTATCACATGTAGCAGATTGTTTATCACATGTAAGCAGTGTTTTATCACATGTAAGCAGTTGTTTTATCACATATAAGCAGTGTTCATCAGTGTGTGTAACTTCAGAGGTCATGTAAGCAGTGTTTTATAACACATGTAAGCAGTGTTTTTATCACATATAAGCGTGTTTATAGTGTGTAATTTCAGAGGTCTGTTAAGCAGTGTTTTATTCACATGTACCGGAGTGTTTTATCACATGTAAGCAGTGTTTTATCAGATATAAGCAGTGTTTTATCACATATAAGCAGTGTTATCACTAATAGCAGGTTTCATCAGTGTGTAACTTCAGAGGTCTGTAAGCAGTGTTTTATCATATGCAAGCAGTGTTTTATCACATATAAGCAGTGTTTTATCAGTGTGTAACTCAGAGTCTGTAAGCAGTGTTTCATGTAAGCAGTGTTTTATCACATGTAGCAGTGTTTTATCAATGTGCAACGCAGTGTTTTATCACATGTAAGCAGTGTTTTATCACATGTAAGCAGTGTGTTTATCACATGTAGCAGTGTATTATCAGTGTGAACTTCAGAGGTCTGTAAGCAGTGTTTTATCACATGTAGGCAGTGTTTTATCAACATGTAAGCAGTGTTTATCACATGTAGCAGTGTTTTTATCACGACTAAGCAGTGTTTCATCAGTGTGTAACTTCAGAGGTCTGTAAGCAGTGTTTTATCACATGTAAGCAGTGTTTTATCACATATAAGCAGTGTATAGTGTGTAATTTCAGAGGTCTGTAAGCAGTGTTATCACATGTAGGCAGTGTTTTATCACATGTAAGCAAGTGTTTTATACATGTAAGCAGTGTTTTATCAGATGATAAGCAGTGTTTATCACATATAAGCGGTGTTTTTTAGTGGTGTAACTTCAAGGTCTGCAAGCAGATGTTTTTATCACATATAGCAGTGTTTATCAGTGTGTAACTTCAGAGGTCTGTAAGCACGTGTTTTAACACATGTAAGCAGTTTTTATCACATGTAAGCAGTTTTTATCACATATAAGCAGTGTGTTTATCAGTGTGTTAACTTCAGAGGTCTGTAAGCAGTGTTTTAAACACAATGTAAGCAGTGTTTTAACAGTACGTTTTATCACATATAAGCAGTTTTCATCAGTGTGTAACTTCAGAGGTCTGTAAGCAGTGTTTTATCATATGCAAGCAGTGTTTATCACATATAAGCAGTGTTTTATCAGTGTGTAACTCCAGAGGTCTGTAAGCCGTGTTTTAGTAGTGTGTAACTTCAGAGGTCTGTAAGCAGTGTTTTAGTAGTGTGTAACTTCAGAGGTCTGTAAGCAGTCATATGCAAGCAGTGTTTTATCAGTGTGTAACTTCAGAGGTCTGTAGCAGTGTTTTATCACATGTAAGCAGTGCATTTTATCACATGTAAGCAGTGTTTTATCACGTAAACAGTGTTTTATCACATGTAAGCAGTGTTTTTATCAGTGTGTTAACTTAAGAGGTCTGTAAGCAGTGCTTTATCACATGTAAGCAGTTTTTAATCAAGTGTGTAATTTCAGAGGTCTGTAAGCAGTCTTTTATCACATGTAAGCAGTGTTTTATCATATGTAAGCAATGTTTTATCAAGTGTGTAACTTTAGAGGCTGTAAGCAGTGTTTTAATCACATGTAAGCAGTGTTTTATCATCATGTACCAGTGTTTTATCAGTATTATAAGCAGTGTTTTATATCACATGATAAGACAGTGTTTTTATTAGCGTGTTTTTAGTAACTTCAGAGGTCTGTAAGCAGTGTTTTATCATATGCAAGCAGTGTTTATTCAGTGTGTTAACTTTAGAGGTATGTAAGCAGTGTTTTATCACATGTAAGCAAGTGTTTTATTAGTGTTTCAAGAGGTCTGTAAGCAGTGTTTATCACACTGTAAGCAGTGTTTTAATCACATGTAAACAGTGTTTTATTAGTGTGTAACTTCAGAGGTCTGTAAGCAGTGTTTTATCAATATGCAAGCAGTGTTTATCAGTGTGTAACTTTAGAGTCTGAAAGCAGTGTTTTATCACATGTAAGCAGTGTTTTATTCAGTGTGTAACTTCAGAGGTATGTAAGCAGTGTTTATCACATGTAAGGCAGTGTTTTATCACATTAAGCAGTGTTTTTATCACATGTAGCAGTGGTTTTATCACATATAAGCAGTGTTTCACTCAGTGTGTAACTTCAGAGTCTGTAAGCAGTGTTTTATCAACATGTAAGCAGTGTTTTATCAGCATATAAGCAGTGTTTATTCAGTGTGTAACTTCAGAGGTCTGTAAGCAGTGTTTTATCACATGTAAGCAGTGTTTTATCACATGTAAGCAGTGTTTTATCAGATAATAAGCAGTGTTTTTATCACTATAAGCAGTGTTTTATCACATATAAGCAGTGTTTCATCAGTGTGTAACTTCAGAGGTCTGTAAGCAGTGTTTTATCATATGCAAGCAGTGTTTTATCACAAAAGCAGTGTTTTATCAGTGTGTAACTCCAGAGTCTGTAAGCAGTGTTTTATCACATGTAGCAGTGTTTTTATCACATGTAAGCAGTGTTTTATCATATGCAAGCAGTGTTTTATCACATGTAAGCAGTGGGGTTTTATCACATGTAAGCAGTGTTTTATCACATGTAAGCAGTGTATTATCAGTGTGTAACTTCAGAGGTCTGTAAGCAGTGTTTTATCAACATGTAGGCAGTGTTTTATCACATGTAGCATGTTTATCACATGTAGCAGTGTTTTATCACATATAAGCAGTGTTTCATCAGTGGTGTAACTTCAGAGGTCTGTAAGCAGTGTTTATCACATGTAAGCAGTGTTTTATCAACATATAAGCAGTGTTTTTATTAAGTGTGTAATTTAAGAGGTCTGTAAGCAGTGTTTTTATCACATGTAGGCAGTGGTTTTAATCACATGTAAGCAGTGTTTTATCACATGTAAGCAGTGTTTTATCAGATTATAAGCAGTGTTTTATCATATAAGCGGTGTTTTATTAGTGTGTAACTTCAGAGGTCTGCAAGCAGTGTTTTTATCACATATAAGACAGTGTTTTTATCAGTGTGTAACTTCAGAGGTCTGTAAGACAGTGTTTTAACACATGTAAGCAGTGTTTTATCACATGTAAGCAGTGGTTTTATTCAACATGATAAGCAAGTGTTTTATCAGTGTTTATACTCTTCAGAGGTCTGTAAGCAAGTGTTTTAACACATGTAGCAGTGTTTTATCACATGTAACAGTGTTTTATCACATATAAGCAGTGTTCATCAGTGTGGTAACTTCAGAGGTCTGTAAGCAGTGTTTTATCATATGCAAGCAGTGTTTTATCACATATAAGCGAGTGTTTTATCAGTGTGTAACTCCAGAGGTCTGTAAGCAGTGTTTTAGTAGTGTGTAACTTCAGAGGTCTGTAAGCAGTGTTTTAGTAGTGTGTAACTTCAGAGGTCTGTAAGCAGTCATATGCAAGGCAGTGTTTTATCAGTGTGTAACTTCAGAGGTCTGTAAGCAGTGTTTTATCACATGTAAGCAGTGTTTTATCACATGTAAGCAGTGTTTTATCACATAATAAGCAGTGTTTTATCACATGTAAGCAGTGTTTTATCACATGTAAGCAGTGTTCATCAGTGTGTAACTTCAGAGGTCTGAAAGCAGTGTTTTATCAGTGTGTAACTTCAGAGGTCTGTAAGCATGTTTTATCCCATGTAAGCAGTGTTTTATCACATATAAGCAGTGTTTTTATAGTGTGTAACTTTGGAGGTCTGTAAGCAGTGTTTTATCACATGCAAGCAGTGTTTTTATCAGTGTGTAACTTCAAGAGGTTGTAAGCAGTGTTTTATCACATGTAAGGCAGTGTTTTATTAGTGTCTAACTTCAGAGGTCTGTAAGCAGTTCATATGCAAGCAGTGTTTTATCAGTGTGTAACTTCAGAGGTCTGTAAGCAGTGTTTTATCATATGCAAGCAGTGTTTTTACACTGTAAGCAGTGTTTTATCACATGTAAACAGTGTTTTATTAGTGTGTAACTTCAGAGGTATGTAAGCAGTGTTTTATCACATGTAAGTAGTTGTTTTACTCAGTGTGTAACTTCCAGAGGTCTGTAAGCAGTGTTTTAATCATATGCAAGTAGTGTTTTATCAGTGTGTAACTTCAGAGGTATGTAAGCAGTGTTTTATCACATGTAAGCAGTGTTTTTCATCCAAATGTTAAGCAGTGTTTTATCTAACATATAAGCAGTGTTTATAGTGTGTACTCCAGAGGTCTGTAAGCAGTGTTTATCACATGTACAGGTGTTTTATCACATATAAGCAGTGATTTATTAGTGTGTAAATTTAGAGGTCTGTAAGCAGTGTTTTTACACATGTAAGCAGTGTTTTATTAGTGTGTAACTTCAGAGGTCTGTAAGCTGTGTTTTATCACATATAAGCAGTGTATTATCACTGTGTAACTCCAGAGGTCTGTAAGCAGTGTTTTATCACATATAAGCAGTGTTTTATCAGTGTGTAACTCTAGAGGTCTGTAAGCAGTGTTTTATCACATATAAGCAGTGTTTTATCAGTGTGTAACTCTAGAGGTCTGTAAGCAGTGTTTTATCACATGTAAGCAGGGTTTTACCACTGTGTAACTCCAGAAGTCTGTAAGCAGTGTTTTATCACATGTAAGCAGTGTTTTATCAGTGTGTAATTCCAGAGGTATGTAAGCAGTGTTTTATCACATGTAAACAGTGTTATATCAGTGTGTAACTCAAGAGGTCTGTAAACAGTGTTTTATCACATAAGCAGTGTTTTATCACATATATAAGCAGTGTTTTATCATGTAAGCAGTGTTTTATCACAGGTAAGCATGCAGTATTTTATCACATGTAAGCAGTGTTTTTGTCACATGTACCGGTAAGCCATGGCCAGTGTTTTATCACATGTAAGCTGTGTTTTATTAGACAAATGTGCTATCAGTAGATAGTAATTTCTAATTCATTATAAACATTCAACTCTGTGAAGATGAAAATAGATAAAGAATTTTTGTTGGTTCTCTTAGAATTTAGGGTACTGTGGAATCATTAGAATTCATGGTGGCTCAATTTTCATGGAATTCGTGGGTGCCTCTCACCCATGAATTTACATCCTCAATGAGTAAAGGCAAAAGCAAACATTCCAGAATTATCTTTCTTACAAATTTATAAATCCACAAAATTATGTCTGCATGAACCCCAAAAAATTTAGCATCCACGAAAATCTGCCCCCTCGAATTTAAATGATTCTATGGTAAGTGCGAGAGTCTGATGATTTACTGTGGTTTCAACAGGGAAAATATGAAAATCACAATGATTTTCTGAAAATGGTTTTCATCCATTTTCTTGTCTTCTGCATCATGATATATTAGTTTATACTGTCACTGCCAGTCAGACATTTCTCTCTTGTGTGTACAGAAACCCCAAAAAGATGTACTTCAGAACATCCACAAATAATATAAGTCATGTGAATGAGGGATTTATCCATCTCTTCAAGGTATCAGGCGAGATGTATGTAAATGATATCTTCGCATTAAGACAGAAACATTGTTCACACGCTAGAATCCTGCCACTGTACAGTTCACTTTACTTAAAAGCAAGGTTATGTAAGAAAGCATTTTATGGATGTTTTGTAGCCAAAATAAGACACACTTCTGTCCAATCAATAATAGAAACAAATTCTACTGCATCCATGAATTTCGCTGATCAAGAAGTGGTTGCTCATTTGAATTTTGAATAGATTTTCCCAGACCGACTTCAGGAAAGGTGATTGAATTATACATGTAGGTCATTGCAAGGTTTAAAGAGAGAGCCTATATAATGTAATTGAATGACATCTTCAGTATTGGTATTTAGATGTGTCCATTCTTCTGAATAAAATACACAAGATAAAGTTATCGCAAAGAGCCAGGGACTGCTCATGGAAAATCAGAATGGTATTTATGTTTTAAGCAATTTGTGAACTACAGAGAATGAATATTCTTTACGGAAGTATTCATTCATTATGAGCAGGTTTATTCTAACCATGTTTTCTAGTTAACCTATATTCTTGATTTATTATTGGATTCAACATTCTTTTTGAAGAATCTATCGATGTGTAAACTCTAGACATTTTACTCACAAACTGAATAATAGTGTAAAGCACTTTTATGTTAAGTTTGTGAGTAAAATGTCCACATTTTACATATCAATGAATTCTTTAAAAAGATTGTTTGATTCTTATAATTCCAATTTGATTATTTGTGGATAATTTTAAAAATTTGAATACTTTCTGTAGATTACATTATTGTTTTCATGCGCAAATAAATACATTACATTACATTTTTGGATTTATTGATGTGGAAATGTTTTGCTCAGCTTTATTTTTGTCCAATCAAAGCAATTGCAATAAATAACATTGGAATTATCAATATGAGAAACTTATTTACTTATAATTTAGCTAGATTGTTCTCCCATAAATTGATTAATCTTTTCACCTTTTTGGTATCTGATAATTAATTATCACTAAAAAAAAAATTCATGAAATATTGTATAAGAAATAAAGATATCATATTCTGTTTAGATTTAACAAGCACCGAGATATCTACAGATATAAGATTTGACCCATAGAATGGATTTTGTTTGTGTATCACATATTTTACAAAAATACCCACAAACAGTGTTGTTTTTATTTGTGTAGTCCTTTGTTTGTGAATCCCCAAATCAAATTTTAAAGTTATCTTTTGCTCTGGAATTATCATGTTTTGCCGCATACTTCTGAATGTTAAAGCGCTGCACCATTGGAACCTATCTATATGGTTGGTATTGTGTTTGAGGAATCGTTCATTTTTGCTACCATTTCCCTGATCACATTCTTAGATTTTCTTCTGGTCCAGATAATTCTTTGGAATTTGTATTGTTATATTGCTCACAAAGTATAACAA
Source organism: Ostrea lurida (assembly GCA_903981925.1). Taxonomy (NCBI): domain Eukaryota; kingdom Metazoa; phylum Mollusca; class Bivalvia; order Ostreida; family Ostreidae; genus Ostrea; species Ostrea lurida. The sequence continues at coordinate 16,141 of CAJDSM010043579.1, forward strand.
GAACAACATGATTCACAGGGGACAGAATACAGAATGATAATGCCGTATTTAGTAATTCGTACTATGCCTGAGGTGGTGAGTTTCAACTCGCTGAGCTATTTGTATTTTGTAAGTTATGGTACACAATTGGTGTACATTTTATGTGGATTCAATTTTTTACGATACAAGATTATTGGATTATTGCGAAAATAACGCATTATATGGTATGATGTACCAATAGTGTACTAGCCATCTGATAAAACATAATATGTATAATGAAAGATCAACAGTGTTTGGCAACATGAAAATGAACATTGCTTAATGATTCAACCTGTGAATAGATTTATTATCTAAATAGATATACATGTCATAGAATGTGAATAGACCTATAGACCAGCAGTGATCATTCTATATATATAACTGTAAAACAAACTCAACATGATATACGAAAGTCCCCACGGATTTGCGGGTTACTGGAAGTGTGGGGCTCAGCTCGACTCATAAGTAAGCTGGAAGTGTTGTCCGAGTTTGACTCAGGGGTAGCCTCATGGCTCGGTCGAGATCTATAGGTGCTACGAGAGCTTAGAGCACTTATACAGTCATCCATGGTAATACTATTGGTGTCCTCAATACCAGTTTGACCTTGACCTGGGGTGAATTCAGTTTGATTTTCATCTTCCACCTCTTCGTCATGGTGATCCTCATGGTTAATTGCAGCTTGTGTTGTTAACCAATCAGCTAAGGCAGCCAGATTTTGTTGTCGATAACGATCACAGTAGATGTATTTTGCCAAAATGTCAATGTGTCTATCAAAGCAAATGTAGAGTATGGGCTGGATTGTGCCTTGAGTCCAGGCAATGAAGCTAAAGGCCTGGTACATCTTTGGTCGTTGTTTGAATTCTGAGTCAACAAGTATGAGCAAAAATAGAGGGTACCAACACAGGACAAATGCAATTGTGCTGAGCACAAACATTTTAGCACGCTGACTGGAGTCTTTAATCATATTGCGGATGTTGCATGTGGAATTGAGTGGATTGTCTGTGATTGTAATGGATGAACGGACCAACATGGAGACACGATTTGGATGATTCATTTGAATCTCTTTGTAAAGTTTGCAGATAAAGTGGATTACAAACAATACTGCCAGCGTAATGATGATAATCCACATAACATGGGCCACGTAGCCCGTCTGCTTACCTAACACGAATGAACAACTCCCAATTTGAGGATGGAAATCAAAATATCCCCCTATTAGGGTAGGTCCTAGATGCAAAATAGTGCTGGCAATATAAACAAGGATGATGCCAAAAACGACACAGCACAGAGAACCATGGGAATCTCCACCAATATTCACTTCTCCAAATGTGTAGGCTTCAGTGCAAACCATAGCCACCATATTGAATATAGAAGCCGTAATGATAAGCACGTAAGTAGCTCCAAAGAAATCACAGTCCGATGGTTTGATTTGTGTGATCAGATTATTTGCAATTGGAATGCAGTAAGCAGCCTTTAGGCTGTCCAAGAAACAGGCATGAACTAGAAATGCACTGGTCAGTTTGCGCATTGACCTTCGGATGAAAATGAAAATTGCCACAAGAATATTTAGAAGGAGTCCCAGAACAGCAACGAAGTACAGGTAGTAGGCTTCCTGGTGGTACGTCTGCAGCTTGGGGACATTATGCTGGTCCCCCTTGAGGAAAGCTGGTTCCTGCTGCTCTATTCTGCCAATGGAGTTGCCAGCAACATTTTGATAGCTATGGTTGTACACGGATCTCTCCATGCCATTCAATCATTCCGGGGGGAAGTTCAAGACCTGTAAAATAAAGAAAAAACAGACATTAAGGAAACTTACTATGTATAGTGAAATTTTTCTGAAAATTTGATTTTAAAAAAAAATACAAACTCTTCTTCAGACAAAAGCATTAACCATGGTGTAAGTAGTAACATCTATATTGATAGTGTAGATATCAGTATTGGTTAATCAATACCAAAATAAATTACATGTAAGAGGTACAAGTCTCATATACCTTAAACACAGGCAGACAGAGAAGGAGAGAGAGAAGAGAGACTTGATGGACTTCTTACATGTATTGAATTCAGGAAAGTGCATGTGCAACTGCAGACAAATTATTTTAAATATTGATTTTTGGTCTGATTTTATCAATATACAAGTTGAGCTATTTATTATTGACTCCCATTCAGACCACACAGAAGAAGAAAAGCATGATGTTTTTATTTGCACGAAATCCAAAATGCAAATATGACAAGAGGAACCATTGTGTCTTCTGGATAGAATATCATACTTAATTCTAGTTCAATGAATATTCTTCATTCAGTTGTCAAGTACTATTGTCCAGAAATCTGACTATATCTGTTGTTGATTAGAACTCTTTTTTTCTGAGTAAAACACAATTGATCAGATTTGCTGTAGCAGACGACTGTCAATCTTGTCACTGGATTGCTTTGGGTACACACACAAGTAGGATGTTTTCTTAAAGCAGAAAACAGGATTCTTGAATGCAGCATACATAGAAAGACATTTTGTTAACTGTGTATAGATCTGACATGAACAATTTACTGGCTGTGTTGCAAAACAGCTAGATCAAGATATTTCAAGGTCCTTTTTCCCCCCATATTTATGCCAGTTAGTATGTAGTAATGGGTACAATATCTCAAGATTGCTGATTAAGAAATTGATGTACTCAGAAAATGATGTAATTTTCTCTCTCTTTGTACATTTTTCTATAATTTTTATGCAAAACTTTTCAATGGCCTTGAAATTTTTCAGTAAACTATCATTCCAGGTGAATATTGTAGGAATGGCTTTTAGTAATGGTTTGATGTTTACAGTTTTATTCTTGAAACATGCAACTTGAACCCAGCAAAAAGTCAAGCACTGAATTCTAAAGAGAGAAAAAATGTGTCTACAAAAGAGGTTAGGATTTGTACAGTAATCCATTACAGTTTCCACTTCCAATGTTTTTGCATTTGATGTCTTTGCAAAATGTAATCAATAGCCATTTCCTCATGAATGCACTGCAGTTGTGAACAATGTATGTATGAATTTTGAGAAATATAACTTATGACTATTTTAAAGGCTGTGAATTTCATCAGAGATGAAAGTATAATGTAAATATGAAAATTAATTTAATTTTTGAAAATATGTGTACATGATGGTATGAACTGCACCGTTTCACACCCACACTTTTCATAAAGCACCAACAGCTTCTTGAAGTAAGTCGGTGTGGAGTTACGTGTTGCAATTCATACCCTCATGTATTTTCAATAATTTAAGTTTGTCCATGATATATTCTTTTTTTTTTTTTTTTCTTTTTTTTAAATAACGAAAAATGTTATTGACATGTAGTATTATTATGTAAGTAATATTTATGATCGTTTTCTTTTATATGTAGTACATGCAAGTCTAATTATATTGGAAAATCTGCCATAGGGACTACTGTGAAATGGCTAACTCTGCCAACAATGTGGAACTACTTACAGAGGGCACTCGCCCATGTATGCCTGTTTGCCTGCTTGTTCAAGCCTGCAAAATATCTCATTGACGAATTGTTCTTGAAAATGTTGGTCAATTAATATTTGTCATCAAAACTCAAGGAAAGATGTAAGGTTTGGTCTCATCTGAATTTGACATTCATCCAGATAAAAAAAATTTGGTTCTATTTTGACAATGGCATGGACAGACTGCAAATCAAGTGATAACATTTTTTTGAATGGCACTGGGCATCATTGCATGTTGTTGGCATGCGCTTGCAAATTATCGGTGCAATGCACATGTTTTATCCAAACAGTACTTCTCTCATCAGTGATTTCTAGCAGAGGTGTCTGGTTTATTTGAGGACAAATTTCCAGTTCAATCCGTGATTCTAATTGGCTGTTAGCTGCAGTAACAGTTTGTTTAATGTTATAACTATGTACTTGAAAAGGATATCAATGAGATAATATGTGTTTGATGTCAGGTGTCTAATTCTGATTTTTAGCAGACAGAAGTTTGAGTTAACCTTGGACAAAAAAGATGAAAAATGCCAAGAAAATATCATGAAAATACGAAAGTGTTAGGAATCTGTTGTAATTACGCTGAGGTTACCTCCAGTGATGGCAAACGTCACCTTGGTTAAGGATTTTCATTCATGCAAAGAGATCATCAAAGCTGTTGCAGGCCCTTTAAAGAGGGACTCTGCTTTTGTGTTTTTAATTGATTGTAGTTTGAGAGGACTTGAATGATCAGAGGTTTGGGGTGTGGATGCAAACACATGCATTTTCGCTTGCAGATGGCAACTGGCTGACATCACAATGAATGATGACCCTGTCTAACATCGTAACACCAAAGAACATCTGGTTAAGACTGGCTTATCACAAGATCTTTAGCTGTATTGTTTTGCCTTGGGGTGCCTATCCTGTATTTATTTTGAATATACATTTATACATCCGTGTGGACTGTCTGAGGCCTGGTTACATAGTCATGCTTTCAAAGAATATTGTCTGTTATAAATCAATCCATTGCTAACACTTTGGAAGGCGGAACAACACTGTAAGATTAAAATTGTAAAAACTTAATTGTCACATTAACCTTTGACATATAATATAGGAATAAAATCATTAATTTAAAACTGAGCAAAAGCAGATTTTGTTCATAGAGATCTGAATGATATGTAATAAAAATACTGTAAGTGGTTTTAATTTCGTGGTGCTAAAAGTTCGCCGTTTTTCATATTGGTCTAATTGTGGTTGTTTTAATTTCGCGGAAATCAAATTTTAAGTCAAACATATTATATATTGTGTCACAGTTGCAAATTAATTGCGGTTGTTTTAATTTCACGGAAAAATCCTCTACCGCAAACATAGCAAAATTAAAACCACCGCAATAATTTCCCCATTTACAGTATGTACTGAATGTGTGTAATATTGTAAATGTACTTTATTCAGGTGACTAATGGTAAAGAGTGCAAGCCAAGAAACCATAGGTCATTCAGATTTTCATAAAATCAATGAATTACAGCTCAGAATTTTTTGAACTGCACATTTTGTACGAAATGAATGAAGAATGTTGAGTTCAGACCTACATGTACACTGAGTGTTGGTCTGTATCAGATTCTAAATTGCTGGGGACTGTTCTACAAAAGCGAGAAGGAAAATCATGTACATTATTTCTATTCTTTGATTTAGTACCCACAACATTATTCTTGACATTTCAATCATGTTCTATTGTGCGTGCATCATATCATGCATGTATCCTCATTTAATCCCGCTTCAAAAACGAATCACATGACACCCCAAAATATTTTATTTTACGTCACCGTGCTGAGGGTGCATTAGTTTGACAACTGTGAAGTATGTCGCTTGCAAAGCATTTGAGGCCCTGAAATTTTCAGTACACCATCTCCGTGCAGAGATCGAGTTACGATAGGGAGATCAAACACATCAGATACAATAGGGAGACCATACACATCAGATACAATAGGGAGACCATACACATCGGATATAATGGGATGACCAAACACATCAGATACAATGGGGAGACCATACATGTATGATACGAATAGGGAGAGCATACTGTAGCATACAACTAGGGAGAATCCACACAATCCCTGATACAATATGGAGACCAAACACTCAGATAAATGGGAAGACATGCATACATGTAGTCAATGGGAGACTAGCATGTTAGAGTACAAGGGACATCCATAGCACACGATAGCAATGGAGACATACATGCCAGATATCAATGGGGAGACAAATTCAGATACAATAGGTGCGACCAATACATGTTAGATGAATAGGAGACCAAAACAATCGAGATACAATGGGGAGACGCACATCCAGATAGACATGGCGAGACCAACATATCGAGCATACAATGTGAGACCAAACACTAAATACAATGGGAGACCATACCTGATACAACAGGGAGCCAGACAATCAGATACAATGGAGAACCAAACACTCAATAGCAAGGGAGACAACTATCAGATACAATGTGAGACCAAACACATTAGATAAATAGGAGGAGACATACACTAGCTCAGATACAATAGGGGAGACTTAATACCAAGGAGACAACAATATGAGATACAGGACCATACACTCCAGATAATAGGGAGACAAACAATAATACAATAGGAGACCCATACACATCAGATATCAATGGGAGGACCATAAACATAGATTCAGAGGAGACATAACGAACATAGGAATCCAATAAACTAGGGAGACTATACACTCAGATACAATAGGGAGACCATACCATCAGATACAATGGGAGACCATACACTCAGATACATAGGAGACCTAACAGATACATACGCGATCAATAGGGACAATCATGATACAGTAGGGAGACCTACACATAAGCTACAATGTGGAGGACAACACATCAATACAATGGAGAGACATACACATCAGATACAATAGGGAGAACTAACATATCAGATACATATAGGAGACAAAACATCAATAACTGGGGAGACCAAACCATTAGATACGATAGGGAGACAAACACATCAAATCAATAGGGAGACAAACACATCAGATACAATAGGGAGACATACACACAGATACGATAGGGAGACAAAACACTCAAATACAATAGAGGAGATTCAACACAATGGTCAGATCAATAAGGGAGACATACACATCAGATACATAGGAGACAAACACATAGATACAAATTAGGGGACCAACAACATCAGCTACAATAGGGAGACCATGCACACATAGATACAATAGGGAGACCATACACATGCAGATAAATAGTGGAGACCACTACGATACATAGGGAGAAAACAAATCAAGTTACAAGGGAGACCATACACATAGATACATGGTAAGACATCCAATCATACAATAGGGAGTCTAAAGCACATCAGATACAGAATAGTAGACAAACATATCAGATAAATAGGGAGACAAACATCAGATACAGGGGGAGACCATACCAAAGTATCAGATACAATAGGCGACCAAACATAAAGATACAAGGGAGATCAAACACATCACGGTACAATAGGAGACATCAACTCCGATACAATGGGAATCCATACACATAGATAACAATAGGGAGTCTAGCACATCAATCCAATAGGAAAGACAATACACATCAGATACAATGGAGATTTAAAATACATGTCAGAATACAATAGGAACCGAACATAGCAAGATACAATAGGGAGCAAACACATCAGATACAATGGGGAGCCATACACATCAGAATAAATGGGGAGCCAAACATATCAGATCAATAGGGAGACATAACATCAATACAATAGGGAGACAAAACATCAGATACAATTAGGGAGACAACAATAGATACAATAGGGAGACGCAAACACATCAGATACAATAGGTAAATCAAATACATATAAGGGATAATATATGGAAACCAAACACACACATATAATGGGGAGACAAATACAT
>CAJDSM010043582.1:0-14814 GCA_903981925.1 Ostrea lurida
GAGACGAGAAGGAGAGAGAGAGAGAGAGAAGAGAGAAGAGAGAGAGAGAGAGAGGAGAGAGGAGAGAGAGAAGATATTTAATAATATTATTTCCTATGATGTCTGATCAGATATCATATATCTGTGTTCTGTTGGTTTCTTGGGGGGGGGGGTTCAATTATTATGCCAATGCAATTCACTGAACGCTGTGTTCAGAAGCATGACTCCAGTCCTTGAATTGCTTACCAATTCAATGATAATCATTGATCAATAATTACAAATAGCAATGGATGGTTACCCAACCATGAGCTTGGACTAGTGTAACAAAGTGATTTGTATGGCAAAAATCTTTTTGTTCGAGGTGCTGAAACATGTAAGACTAAGTCATATGTCACTGATTGTTGTTTCACGCCCTTTGTTAGACCTGTCATTTTTCGTTCTAGATTGGACTACGTGTAATCCCGTTTACTTTATTTCGACTAAGGACTCGCGCGGGTGTGACCGTGTCGGCAGAGGATGCGTTATCCTCCATGGCACCTTATCCTGCCTTCCTTTTTGTCGGAGGGTTCCGTTGCTGCTACCTCGAACTTTGTATATATATTTTGGGACTATGTTATACATTAACACATGTTTACTCCCCCAATTTATATACAAGCTGAACTCGGGATCATCTCTGATGAGTCATTACGTTTGCATATGAGGGAGGTTTTCTATTTAGTGACAATTCAAACCATTCTAAGAAAAGTGAAAAACAGTCTCTTCTTTACGTGATTGGGATTAAATCTCAGAAACCAGAATTTTCAGCTTCAAAGAAAGAATTTAAACCAACTTACGCCAACCACCACAACATACATCTAGCAGGGGCAATCCAAAGGGCTGTAGAGGCAGGGTGGCCAGAAAGGTAGAAAGTCCACTATAATATTGGATGAGAAGTAGTTAGTCTTCTGTTACAACTTGCCAAAATAAACTTCACAATAATATATTGTACATAGTCCCGTCGATAATAAGGAAAATGGCAAGGAGCTGTATTCATGTTAATCGTCTTAGATCACCGAGCGGACGAAATTGATCATACATCACACAAATGGTAGGCATAAATGAATTTCAGACAAAGGTCCTCAATGTAATTTTGTATAGATCAAGGTCAATCAACCATGATAATACAGACTTGGCCAGTCTGTTCTGATACAAGGGAAATTTATCTGAGTTGAAAATGTATATATTTTGGAAAAGATACACAGAAGAATTGAAGGTTGTTATTACACTCGCTAGCGAAGCGGTGTGGGTGGTTATATGAGTCCATGCGTTCCTTCCGTTCGTCCCCGCCTTCCCCATCAGCTATCTTCTCTAAAACCACTCAACAGGATTTTATGAAACTCTCAGGGATCTGATTACCTTGATTACCAGTTGTTGCAACTCCTATTTTGAATATTGCTTTATTCGCATATTTCTATTTTATTTCAATATTGGATAACGAAGGTACTTCTAAATTTATTGGGATGTTGCAGAAACTGTTGAAGTGTGGGTGAGCTTGACGGTTTGGTGGCCTAAATTTCAAATAAATCGTGTAGAGATCGAAGTCTAAAACGAGGTTATTAAAGATAAATAAATTTTCAGAGAAAGGTAATGATACCCTGCAGCATGGACTTTTTAAAACTGCAAATTCTGCCAAAGCAATCTTTTAAACTTTTAAACCTCGCGTAACATTGGCCAAGTTGCAGTTTCCTTTGAGTTTATCTTGCTTAAACATGTAGTGATTATATCATTCCCTGTTTCAAAAACATCTCTAGCTTGAGTAAAATACCTTACAAAAAGTTATTTCGTAATCATTGGTATGTTTTTTATCAGCTGGAATATTAACACGACTTGATGCGATGATTGAAATTGGCCTATTCCGAAAACGTGATGTTAATCTCTCTTTGTATTCTAACTTTTCATGTGCATGTGGACAACTTTCCGGGTAGTAATACAATCATACCATATGATATTTGAGTTCTTGTTCGTTGTTATATGAGTATGAATTAATAAGTCGTGTTTTCTGCGTTAAAGTTTAGAAAAAGGTCAGTGGGAAAGAAATAGATTATTGATCTTAGTCGAGGATGGTTTTTCCCCAAGGAGTAAGAGGACATATTACACTTGGGGCTGTAGTCGATACCATGCTATATTTTCGCGAAAATTGAACATAGAAATTGGAAAAAATAGGCAATTTTACAAAGTAACAAGATGGGATGGGTGGTGGCGTTCTGCCCTCTGTAGAATCCCTTCCCACCTCTAATCGCGGAAACAACTTGATCGTGGAAAAGTTGCTTGTCTCACAATGTTTATGGCCTCTGTTTAACCGAAATCTTAGCTGGTAAGTCTACCAGGACAGACATTGTGTGCGCCGCCTACTTTTGTTTTGAAAAAATTTATTTTTTTCCAATTTTTACCAAATAAGGGTTTTCTGAGAGAAATGTGAAGAAACTTTGTCTATGTTAAAAATATCCAGTTGTTCATGCGGCAGATTGAAACTATCAAATCTCCAAATGGATGGCCATACTGATGGCTCTGTGCCAAAATCAGGAAGCTTGACATGTGGATTCCTGAGAAAAATTTGTGACGGAACTTTTGTGACGTCGACGCCGACACCGCAAGACGACGCAGACTACAGATAGGTGATCCTCTGCTAACGCAAGCAGGCAGATACAAATATACTTATGCTTCAAAGTAAATTGTATTAAACGTAAGATCATAATATAAAAAAAATCAAAACATATTAACAAAGTCGAGTGTAGAGCAACCACGACCTCCGACAACGCGAAGGCAGATCAGGTGCATGGAGAGTAAGATCCTCTGCCTGACCGGTCACACCCGCTATTTCAGCCCTTGAGTCGAAGAACGTAAACAGAATTCCGCTTCGTCTAATCTAGTACGAAAAATGGCCGTCTAACAAGGGTATGAAACAAAATTGTGATTTACTTCTATTGTCATAGTTGATTTTTATGAAATGATACTAAACGGTGTCAGCCAGTGTACATGTATATATTTCCTCCCCACACAAATAACAAATAATTTGTCTGGACAAGAACGAATACGTTTGTTACTATTTACCGAATAGTAAAGCAATAACCAACTAGAATCCAACAATACATCATATAGAACTGTCTGCTTGGAGTAATCATTCAGTCAATTCAACTTTTGACATCAACATCTAAATTATGCATATATATTTTTAGCTCACCTGAACCAGAAGGTTCAAGTGAGCTATGTCCGTGTTCTGTCCGTTCCGGCTGTCTGCCGTTAACTTTTCACATTTTCGACTTCTCTTTCAAAATCGCTGGTCAAATCAACCAAACTTGACACATCATCCTTGGGGTAAAGGGGTTAAAGGGTTTATTCTAAGAAGACCAGGCCCTCATCCAAGGGGAGATAATCACGAAAAAGCAAAAAATAGGGTGAGTCATTTTAGAAACATCTTCTCAGGACCACGGCCAGAAAAAAGCTGAAATTTATAGGAAAAGTTCTGATATTAGTGGAGATTTCAATTTTGTTCAATCATGACCCCCGGGAGATACGTATGGGGCCAACAATTAGGGATCAAAGTTTTACATATGATTATATAGGGAAATCTTTAAAAAGTTTCTCAAGAACTTACTGACCATAAAGCTGAAATTAATGAAAGCTTCCTGAATAGTGGAGATGTCAGTGTGTTCAAATCATGACCCCGGAGGGTACGATGGGGCCACAATAGGGATCAAAGTTTTACAGATAATTAATAGGGAAATATTTAAAATTGTCTTCAATAAAACTACTGACCTTAAAAGTGAAAGTTATATGACGAGCTTTGATATAGTGGGATTAAATTGTTCAAAATCATGACCCCAAGGTACGATGGGGCCACAATAGGGGATCAATTGTTTTACGATGATATAATGGGAAAATTTTTTAAAATTTCTTCTCTCAAACCACGGCCAGGAAAGCTGAAATTTTATGAAAAACTTCCTGATATAGTGGAGATTTCAAGTTTGTTCAAATCATGACCCCCAGGGTATGGTTGAGGCCACAATGGGGATTCAAAGTTTTCATTTGAAGTTATGGGGAATTTTATTTTTAAAAAATTGTTTCTCCAAGACCAAAAGACAACATTTACCTTAAAGCTTTCTGATATAGAGTAGAATCAATGATCATATCATACCTCCCGGGGTAGGGCGAGGGCAACAACAGGGGATCAAGTTTTGCATAAAATGCTTCTTCTCCAGAACCACTGGGTCAGTTTTAAAGGAAACTGAAAATTCCTTTCTAAATCACACTGCTGAGCCAGGCCAATGATCACTCAAGCTAAGCGATGTGGCCCATGTGCCTCTTGTTTTAAAAAAATAGTAGTACAAATAGTTTGAATATACTACTAGAATTAGGCATGCTTTTTCTAAACTACAAGTTAGCTTTCATTTAAGAGTCCAATTACTTATTGGTAGCTACGAGCAGTAATAACGAACTTTCATGAGTGAAACTGTAACAAACGTTCCCCAGTTTCAAGAACCAACATTCACCATGTATATAGATACGAAGTATGGGTTAGTTTTTTCAGGGTCACTGCTTTCAAATAGCTATTTATTTTCAATGGTCTGCAAGCCTGATATGAAAATAATGCCAGTATTCTCACGGATTGAATTAAAGCAATCAATGATACTAATCATTATTGGATGCGGTAACTCCGTTTACTGCCTATTTATCATGGAAACAATGAAATTGTTATTTTTTACAAAAATCCGTAATTAAAAAACACAAACAAATTTTAATTTATTTCCGTGGATTCATCCAGACTTCCGGAGTCTTTTAGAAAAGAAAATTGCGTAAAATTGAAGTATTGTTAAATTATAATGTCCGAATGGAGCACGTATCCATGACCATGGTTTAAGTGTCTATCGGCTGTGTAGTTAGCCTGCGAGGGATAAGTAGCGCTTTTGTTGCAAGTAGCTGTTAATTAAGTTAAAAAAAAACATCGATTACAACTCAGTTATAAAAAGAATTGCTTTAACGTGTGGAATGCGATAATCTACATGGTACATGTGAAATTATCTGTTCAAGATATACCTGTTGCTAAATGTATAATAGTATTATATTTCGCTGATAAGGTACCATCAACTCAATTAGCTGTATGGTGTACAGTTTAGCTTTTTGAAAAAAGCTTAGAAGTCAGTTGCAGTAGATTATTCTTATTTGAGAGATTGGTGCTTGAGTTTTTTTTTTTTTTTGGTTTTTCTTATGTTTATATTATTATCATAATTTCTCTTTAAATAATAAAAGAAAAAAATATAAGTAATTGAAATGATAGCATCGAGCAGCTTTCAAGTGTGTGTAGTAGTTTGAAAAAGTGTTTATTTTATGGTTAAAATGGGTATATACAGAGCGTAGGACTGATTTGAAAGGGGGTGAGGGGACACTTAAAAAAATGCACAGAAAGTGTAATAGTTCTAACGCAACTAACTGAGCTGCTATGTTTCTGAAAAATGTGGATTAAACCTAAGAAATGTTTCAGACAATTTTCTTATGATTCCATTAACACGCTTCTTACGGTGGGATAACCAATTTACTCATTTATGCGTTCCAATTTTTCCCTACTTGTTAAAGAGGTGGTGTATATGCGTGACCAAACTTTGTGACGGAACCCACAGACAGGCAAAAAATATGTCTCCCCCACTGAGTGGAAGGGGAGGGCATTATAAACAAGTTGAAGCCATGAAAAATATCAATCATTAAATATTTGTGTTAAAGGGTATATAATTTCCTCGTGTAAAACTATTGGTTCTTTGATTGTAAAACATCTTTTATAAAGTCTTTTACGAAATACTTTGCATCAGAACCCTTAAAATAATCTAAATGACTAGAAAGATGTACCGATTTATAGAATCTATGTGGAAGTCTCACATAGCTGGTACGCCAAGCAGTTTACCATCTATAGAGACGCACCGCGTTTAGATTGATTTCTGTAAACGTGTACCCCTGTTACCTTGAGTGACGCACCTTATATATAGAAGTGATTTTTCCCATGATTCCAATCTACGCATGCGCATTGTAGTTAAGCTCACAACAAATAGTCCCAGTGCCGCGGCACTGAACTACCATTTATAAATATAAAAATAACTAGGTATGGAACATCAGCCCAGAAACATAATGAATTTCAGCAAATATATGCAGAATAAACTTTTTTGTCCCCTGACACATAGCCACACCGATTCTATCTGAGGTCGTTCTAACTTATGTCACCTATAGATCCAAAGATCGCATACCTGTGTGGATATCCAGTATTTCAACAAAGCGAATCTTACCACATTACATTATTCTGAGCCTGAAAGTTAAAAGACTAAATCATTTTGAGGTTAAACGCCAATGACATAAACTAAATTCCCAATTCCACTATACAATCTCAAAATGATAAAAATCATTGTATAAATAAAATATCACGCTCACCCTACCAAAACTTTGTAATCATAAAACTCATCCTCACACGTGTAAGGTCCAGTGCATAAGAGTGTCCATGTAAGGAAGAAATTTTGGTGAGATTGCACTTAATGTTGGATAAAAAGATGTCCCTGGAAAGAAAAGGAAATAAACTTTGTTTTTAAATAATTGTTAATCATCCCACAATTTGTAGCGTTAAGTTAATCATGCACGTATATTAGCCGCTTCGCTATAGCAACAAGCTGTTTCTCAAGATTTATCAGTGATTAAAACAAGACCAAACATTCATGTCTCTTATTCATAACATACAATGATATGGCCTGTCATGGGTTGCAAATGCCTGTTCTGGATGGGTTGTTTCAATCCTGCAAAAATTGTGCGTTAACAAGGCATTTTCTTCAAGCAGTGTGTTTACAACAAATCAGTTGAAGAGTTAATTTGTTAGGGATCAAAGAGGTATTATTCTATCAATTGTGCATACCACACACACGAGTCTAAAATACAAATGATAATGTTTGGGGTACAGTATTAAATAGAAGAAATCACCTGTGATGTTCTTGTACATGACACATCCTCTTTCCGGATTACGTGTTCTGCGGATCGTTTCCCGAATACCAACTGAATGACCAAGAATGCTTACTCTGTTCTTTGAGGGTAGATAAACATCGAAACGAGTCGGAAATGGGAGTGCTAATACCACTATTGGAAGTACTAAACACTGTGTCGCGTAAAAATTTAGACCAATGGCCCCTCCTTCAACTCGCCAGTCTGGCCAGCTGATTAAGTTATGAAGGCTTCAGAGCTATGCGTGCTGCACTCCTTAGATCTCTTTTCACTCCAAAAGGTCAATGTACCAATATAATACAAGTTGTGGTGTCTTTTTAGACTATTGCAAATTTCGCCTATGCTCCGGGTCCATCAACTGTCTTCTCTTTCTTTGCGACGTAAAACAAGATATAGTTTCATGGTAACAACTGGATTAAAGACCGACAAACTCAATAAGACAAAAAAGCCACTGCTGTTGCAAGAGATAGATTCAATTTGCATAACTCCAGAGTCATCTTGATTTCCAGGTCTGCTGCCAGCTGTCGTGATTGTGCCGGCCATAAACTTCTTTTTCTTATATGTCCTTCGGGCACACAACAAACTGCAGCTCATCTTTTGGGTGTGTGTAATATCACCTTTATAGACAATGTAGAGATTCGGCCTTATTATTTGTAATGTGATAACCGTCTGCGAGTATCATTTTGTACTTTCGACTGTTCGTATCTAATAGTCTGTTCCTTAAATTATTCAAGTACTTTTTTTTATAGGAAATTATTGTTCTACCTATTTAACTTTCTAATGATTTCTTGAAGGTCTGCTCTAATTCAACTATAACATAAGAACACATGAGAAGGATCACTATGAGACGATTGGATCGGGTATATTGATGACCTCTGTATGGGACTACCACTCCACCGAAGTGGTGCATTATAAGTTTTTTAACATGAATTCGTGTCCGGATCAAAACTAGCTTTGTACTTCTGCCATATGCATCCTGTATTTTGGCTAACCTGTGGATGCATCAACCCATGAGAATCGAGTGGTACCAATTAGAAATCCGAGTTTTGTAGTTTCTGATCTTGTGTGTTAATTCCGTGTCGTAACCTCTATAGAGCTCCATTTGTCTTTGGAGTGTGCGTACCATATCTAGATAATGGATTGGTATGATCCCATACAATAGCAGAGGATTATGTGCATACACTTTCTACACTTACTATTCCACGTTTGACCTCAATTATTCCCTATTGACCTCTGACCTCTCAGATCAAAGGCGCTCACTAAAATCATGACTATACATAAAATTTGGCACCTTGTGTAATCACCTGTTGACAAGGTATCCCCAGATAGACAATATACGTCTCCATTCTGAAATCCTGAATAAATCCTTTGACCCTTGATTTCCTAGCGTCTCATCCTTTTTAACCTACATAATAACGACTTATCTTGCCCTGCTGTCCTGAATTGTCTCATACCTTCTCTGAGCCCTTCCCCAATCACCAGGAGCGTGTGGTAGCTACCCTGAGCGGCCTGCTCACATCCCCTGTGTGAGCTAGCGAGCGTATACCATCTCTTCTAATGATTTTTTACTCATACCACTGCACAAGGGAATTCGCGGCGAACCCCGACCGTTTGACCTCTATGTAACCACTCCATGGCCTCCTTCGTTTAAAAAGAAAAATGGGTTTTCAGGCTGTTTAGAGCTACAGTGTTTTTAAACATGGAGCCGGCTTTTCACTCCCACTGTCTCCTCGATAATTTAACAATCTTACCCCCTCTGCGCAATTCGTATCTGGTTTGGTTACCTTACATATTCAAAATGATAAGTACACATACACAATATCCACCTATTACAATTGACTTATACGATCCACTGAGTCCTGACATTGTACATACAGATATAATAGATACAACATACTAAAAGGATACCACTCTCCAATACTTGTATAAATGGATCATTCACCCTGAATAAATGAGCGTTTTATCCTCTTGACCACTTGAATGTAATCCGCGAGCGTGCCAAAATAGAACTCATCTATCTCCCTATCGCTGATTTCCAGAGTTTAAAAAATTATGTTATTTACTCATGACTAGATGTCATAATATCTCTATCCTTCAAAAACTTCACCGATAGTAGATTATATATCTCTCGACTCCTTGAATAGTTTAACCTCTATGTTACCACTCCATGAGTGTCCTCCACAAATATAAATACATCCCAACCTTTGAAAAAAGTAGGACTTTTGCAGGAGTCCCTATATACCTTTTCTAAATTGTACCACTCCATGACTTATATCATCCAATCATTGGCCCTAGAGAGAATGAATACTGTTAATCCTTTCCTATTATTAAGGATACCACTCGACATGACTTTGTAGACACTCCAAGGCATCCTTATTGAGAATATAGTTATCCCCTCTTGTTTAGGAAAATATAAACCTCCAACATACATTAATCAAATATAACCCATCTGAACTAGTCCAGAGTCTCAAATTTATTGTATAATTAATTTCTAATGAATGTTTTAACCCTCTATGTTAATAAGTAACGAATCCGACGTGCGCATGACTTTTACCCTCTAACCAAATGAGAAATGGGTGTGTTGGTTTTACCAATACAGTAAAAACCTGTGTACCACTAACCAATCACTCAAGTTGCCGTCTTCTTTTGACATTAGAAACCAAGCCTTGCCCCCACCATAATCTGTAAAGTGGCATCCACTCTCACCCAAAGCCGCTCTTTCCTTTGAGTTAAATGGAAAATTAGAAGTCACAGCCAAAGAGCTGAAAAGACCTTCTTCAGAGTGTGCGAGAGGTATCTCCACCAGTAGTAATATTTGTCATAAGAAACTTTTTCGTGGACAACGCTGTTTGTGTGCTCGCCTTAGTTGAAACCAGTATATATTATAACAATAAGTGAAAATAGTATTAAAGCATCAGATCTGGCGCCAGTTTTCTCAAAATAGTCGTATCTTAAGACCTAAAAAATTCTTTATATATGATACGTATATTACTTTATTTAGCACTTAATCTTAGTATCTATTGTTTATCTTCCTTTTTCACCCTGAAATCCAAAAGACCAAGACTCACCAGGTACGCGATGGTTTAACCTAAATTCCTAGCAGATCCGTTGCGCATACACTGAAGGCACTAGAGTACCCCTAACCTACTGGTAATGTCCGGGCTTGCTGTATATCTTTTTAGATGCCCCATCTCTTGTTCTGTAATCCTTAGTTTGATTCCGATAGCACTAGATCCCATATTTTCCCGGTGTGCTATGCATTACATGCTTCTATAAATTTTCAATCACCACGTATATTCTTTGTAACCTTATGCCCTAAATCTATGCATGCTAGTGTTTTACGGTGAAAAGAAATTTACACTTGCTCCACTATACTTATAAGCTGGACGTTCTTTCATACGACTACGTGTTAATTAAATGACGGGATGGTTGATACAAACAAGTTACAATCGTATAATCGATCATTATGTGTGTTAAAAATACCACTCCACTTGAAGATCTCCGCTATATGCAAAAACTTATTGCGATTGCTCTACAAATAAATCAATATATTTTAAAGTTTCACTCAGAGTGACAGATTACAAACAAAAATGAAAAAATGATTCCAATACAGAGCACTCGAAGACTAAATTATGAAACCTTTCTAATATTTGCTATCATGCTGACCTGTTTCGTCATAGTCCGTTCATTTAGGCAATTTCACGATACATTTTCGACTTGCCTTTTTCAACTTATGCTGATTTATTTAAGCCCTTTTTTCTCATTGTGTATCACAAATCACCATGGATGACTAAATAGAGCCTTACTCATCGACTATGGGTAGTCAAATATCGAATCATACCAAAACTGTGAATTGCATTGCTAAGTTTGTTTCCTTATAACCAATAGTCGGACCTCCATTAACATGAGAGAGTACTCATATCTTTGTGAGATGCTCTCTAAATGTGAATCTGTGTGGCGAATGGAACAGCGTAGCCCCAAAAGTGCGTTTTAGTATTTTATGATACTTAATGCTAGTTGTTAATGACTCATACCAGTCACTTATATTGTCCTATTTTAACAAGAAGGTCAAAGCTCAATCAAATATCATTTCGTTAGAAAGTTTCAAAGTGAGAAAGTTAAACCATATCCACTTGTAATTCATAAAATTGCTAATATTATGCACAACACAAAAGGGTAATCTGTCGTCGTGTGCTATTTGTTTTATACACACATTGAGCTTTCAAAAAAATTTAAAATACCCAATGATTATAACACAAAGGCTGCTGCAATGCTAGGAGATTATCAACTAAATAACTAATCTATATTGCATAACCTATTGATAAATTATATATGAAATAAGACTTGTCGCTGCATTTTTTTTTAAATACCGTAACCGTGCATCTGAAAGTAGTTACTTTTTTGAAATTAAAAAGATCGTAATTCGATTCACGTTTCAAAGATATCAATCATCGTCTAATGGAAACCAAGCAGAATATAACCACCACAATAATAAATGAAAGAGCCCAAAGCTAAACAAATCTATTGGCTCACTCCCATCTGTGCTCCTCGTATGAACAGTAAAATAGCTTATGTCATATATGAACCTCCGTACAAAGTGATAATAAGTGAACCGTTCGAGACCTATTATGTCAATGTATAAGGAAAATTACCACCCCATAAATTGAAGGTTGACCATTATCGGTGTTTATAATAATATAAAGAATCGAGAAATACATTCAAAATAATTGGATTAACTATTAATTATACTTAGGATTTTTTTTTCTAAAATAAAGTAAGAGATCTTTTTCATTTAAACATACGAATAATTTCTATCCTCTTCCATTCAGTGTTTAATTGGTGAAGAGGTCCTATAAGGGAGCATAAAATACCTCGAAAAAAAAAAAAATGAATGCAAAGAATTCCTGTGTATGATGCGCATCTAGCACAGTCATGTTCTTCATCACTACAAAGTTTCACAGATAATCGTTCAGCGGTTGTCAGAGGAGCTTGCCGCGACAAACATGTTTCAATAGTTATTAATTGTGGCCAATTCTAAGTTCAAAAGGGGCAATAATCCCCGCGAAAAAAAATTGAATGCGGAATTTCCTGGTTATATGCGCATACTACACAGTATGTTTCTTCATTACTAGCAAAGGTTCACGATAATTCTGATTAGCGGTTTACAAAGAGTTGCGCTGACAAACTGTTATTCAATAGTAGTAAATTTAATGTGGCCCAAATTTCTAAGTTCAAAAGCGGGCACAATTCCCCGAAAAAAAGAATTGAGATCGATAGATTCCTGCATATATTGCACATCTACATGCGTATGTTCTTCATAACTAGCAAAGTTTCACAGAAATATCTGTTGAGCGGGTTCAGAGGAAGTTGCGCTGCACAGAAAAAAACAGGACTGACGACTGACTGACGGTGTCAAACAACATTATACCTACCGCAACTTCGGTGTGCGTGGGGGTATAATTATTTTATGTTATATTGTGGAGTCCAGCAAGTAAATGCCCACTTTTGAATAGCGCCGACCCTTTTTGTACCACGTGACAAACGCGATCTCATTTTAGAACGTAAAACAAATCAACACAGCATCCGAGGATAGTTTATATTTATATGCTAACTAACAAATTTTAAAATGAGATGTGCATCTTAATTTACGTTTGAATTACCATCGTATTGAAGTCCATTTCTACGCCCAGTCGTCAGTAACGATAAATGAAGTGAGCCAAACTAAGGGCTACTATTTTCAATTGTTGAAACAAAACTTGCACCTTACCTCTAATTTCTTGCGCACCCATGCGCAGAAGAGGTTGTGTGATTATTCCCCTTCATACATAATTTACTGAAGGAAAAGCACAGAGCCGCAATTAAATTATATGCTCATTTATTACGCAAATTAGATGGGTATCATTTTATAAAAAAAATTGCTGCCAAATGTTTATTTTATTGGTTTTGCAGACACAGGTAAACTTAAAGTCATTTTTCCTACACCCCGCAAAAAAAAAAAAAAAAATATTGATAATGGCAGCTCTGTTATATCTTTAATGTTTGTTCGCACTTTTATAATCAGCAATGCACAGGATTTGCCATTATTCTTCAGCAGAAAAGCAAAACACCTGTTATATATGGTACCGTTTTATTTTCTCGCTAGAGATTTGAGGTGTAACGATACAGCAATATATCAATCGTATTAATCGGGTGGGCTCAAGTTACGCATATTATCGAATCGTGAGGTGTGTATCGTGATACGAATGCAAGCAGATTCTGCTCTATATTGGCAATACAACAAACATGTCTACACATTTCATGTTTCTACAATTTGTGTTAATAAACTTTTGTGAAGAGTTAATGAGAAAGTCTATGTTTTTTAATAGGGTAAGTAACTAAGCATCACAATATTTGACAACAAGATATGAAGATGGCAGTTTTTCTAATATTTGGCAACCATATCGTGATACGTGTTGTATCGCATTATTGTATCGTGATACTCAATGCATATTAATTTTAAATACCATTACCTATGTTCAGTGATGGCGGTAGTAGAGAACACACTATAATGGTTATTAAATAATCCTCCATGTACAGTGCCCGCTCTAAAGATAAATAATGGAGCCGACAAGATCAGGTCTGCTCTCATCAACAGCTAACCAAAAAAGAGAGCGAGGAGCTGTACACAGGTGCGTAATCCGTGCATTACATATCTTGTGATGGCATGTATATGATGTGATTTTGTGCCAAATTCCAAATAAATCTATCTATAACTATAAGGCAATTCGTAACCAGCACCTACGGGACAACTACAATACGTATCACACCTTGAGGTAGCTTGTGATACACTGGCCTACTAGAGTGGGATAATCGGGCTTTAGCGAGAAAATATCGCTTCAGAGGAAGTGTTTCCACGAGTGTTTCCAACCTGTGTAAGTCCCTGGGTCCCACTCGATTGGGACCCTTCTCATTCCGGAATCATCATTCTGTCCACTCGATTTTCTCGGAAGGGTAGAGTTAGAAGGCCTTCTCAGCCTTCCGTCTCAAAGACGGAAGACTCAGCATTCCATTATGGCGTCGAACAAGTGGATGGAAATTTTGCACATTTTAAAAATGTTAGATAAGCTTAATTAATTTTTACATCATAATTTTTACTTGAGCGACAGTCGAAATCTCTATCAGGTAACATGTAATACTCCAAGCGGAGGTGCGGTTGTCCTAGGAATATGTGTATGACTGTGACAGTTTAGATTTTAGAGGATATCCTATTTTAAAGTCACTTTAGATAGGCATCCACCCCAACAACAACAAACAAATCAACAACAAAACGCAAACCCTTTCAAGAACAAAATAAGACTTGTAATTAATTTACGAAACCCTTTCACTCTTAAACAAAATAAGACTTGTAATTGATTTACGTCCCATATGAACTTATTTAATAAATATAAACAGTGGGTGGACATCTATTTATATCCCTCCATATTTCAGACCCTGCTGTACACTCGATTGAGGTGCATATCTTCTGACCCTTCCAACATTCCCTTCTGCTTCTAGAAGGGTCCCAATCGAGTGGGGCCCTGGCCTGTGCTTAGATGTGTGATGTAACAGTAACACTGCCTACCTCAGCCTCCCTTGTTCCAACAGCCTTGGCTCTGACGTCATCTCCATCACACTCACTACTGCTGTCATTCAAAGCAGCTATCCGAATCTGTAGCGAGAAAGGAATATCTACATGCTGAGTGTTAATAATTCCACTGTAAACACAGGCTTGCTTGTAACATGATGTTTTAAAATGCCATTTTCGTCTGACAGTGACAATCTCTGTTCAGGTAACTGCTACAGAATGCTGTA
>CAJDSM010043584.1:0-10122 GCA_903981925.1 Ostrea lurida
GAGTGTGCTTCTACAGCTAGAACTTTCCGTCCATACCAACTCTGCCTTACGTATACAATCCTCGTGTTGAAGGAGACATCTCTTGTTTTTAAACTGTAACGACCAGGCCCTCATCGCGAGGCAGAGATGAAGTCACACACAAAAATGGCGTGACTAAACACACTTCGTGTGGCTGTTCGGTGTATCGATTTATAAAATCTTTACTTCCAAGAACCACCATAGGGCCAGAAAAGCTGAAAGATTCTTAAAGTGGCACTTCCGTGATTATAGTGGAGATTCAAGCTTTGTTCAATCATTGCACCCCTGGAGGTACGGATGGGGGCCCAAATTGGGGATCAATAGTTTGACAACTCATGTTATTATAGAGGAAAAATTCTTTAAAAATCTTCTCTCAAGATGACCTAGGCCGAGGAAAGCGATGAAATTTATATCGGAAGCTGTCCACTGATATACAGGAGATTACGAAGTATTTGTTCAAATCTCATGGACCCCCGGGGTGTACGAGGGGGCACAATAGGGGATCAAAGTTTTACGATGAGATATAATAAGGAAAAATATTATAAAATCTCTTCGTCAAAACAATGGCCAGGAAAGGCTGAAATTTATATGGAAGCTTCCTGGATATGAGAGGAAGATTCAAGTTATTGTTCAAATCATGACCCCGGGGTACCTATGGGGCCCCAATAGGGAATCAAAGTTTTACAATCGGATGTTATTTCAGGGAAATTTTACAAAATCTTCTTCCTCCAAACCCACTTGCGCCAAGGAAGTGAAACTTTATCATGGAAGCTTCCTGATATAGAGAGATTCAAGTTTGGTTATACAATGTGACCTCAGGCCGGGGGTACTATGGCCCCTAAGTAAGGGGAATCAAGAGCTTTTAATATGTATTATATTAGGGGAATCTTTGAGAACAATCTTCTCTCAAGGAACCACTGGCAGCCAGGAAAAGCTGAAATTTGAGTGGAAAGGCTTACCTGATATGAGAGGAGAGTCAAGTTTGTTTAAACTCACATGACCCACGCGAGCGGTCGGTACGAATGGGGCTCACAAGTAGGGCTCTCATAAGTTGTTAAGATGCAGATAATATAGAGAGAATCTTTAAAAGATCTTTCTTCTAAGAAACCCTTGGCCAGGGCGAAAGCTGAAATTTATATAGAAATCTCGTCTGATTTAGTGGAGATTCATAGATTGTTCAACATATACATTGACCTCGGGTAGGTATGGATGAGGCCCGCTAAGAGGGGATAATCAAAGTTCTAACATGCAGATAAGTATAGAGAAATTCTGGTAACCATATCTTTCTGTCATTTAACAGATAAGAGTGATGTTTACTGAAAGCTTCGTGAGTGGAGTCAGATCTTAAAAAGTGGCAGAAATGCCTCAGCCCGACCATAGGTTAGATCACAGTATCCATTCTCTAAATCCCAAAACTCTGCTGCTTTTATGGCACAGCAGCGTTTCGTGCTCGGTGAGCGATGTGGCCCTTGGGACTCTTGTTTGAAGGAGTTAGGACCATTGAACTTGGGATTTTCTATGCAAAATACTTTTGTCTTTGCAACTCTCCTAAACCCTTGGGGGGGATTTTGATGAAACTTGGTACAAAGAAAGATCACAATGTGGAGATGTGCATGCATATTACAAGGTGAATGCTATCTGATATTTTTTAGAGGAGTTAGAGTCCCTGGGTCCATAATATATGTGGGCGTATCATGTACCAGCTTGGCGGTGCCCTATTTTTAGATGTGCAAATTGTCAAGACAGGGGGATGCAGTTATGGATTATCTTTAGACTTAAACTTTGTACAATATTTCAAGGATATGTGTATTATTGTATCATGAGGATCCAGTATTATCCTTAAAGTTATAGTGGATCCAAGAGTGATGGGGGATATAAAATAGCTTGTGAACACTTCTCCTATATGGCTTATTGGATAGCCTTGAAACTATGTATAATACTTCATTGCTATTTGTAGATGTGCATATTATCAGGACAGGAGGATCCAATTGCTATCCTTAAAGTTACTGTGGATCTAAGATGGGTGGCGGACATAAAATAACTTGGGAACACTTCTTCTTTATGGCTTATTAGATAACCTTGCAAATTGCACAATAATTCATTATCCTATAATGAAGTCCACACTGTTCTGCCTATGCGGGATTTTACAGTGGACCAAAGAGGAGTGTTTTATAGCATGTACAAAGATGTTCACTTTCCTACTGGTACTTCAACATAGCATTGTATCATATGCAACAATGATATTGGTCACATAGATGTCGAATATTTTCTCTATCTCTCAATGCACCCATAATGTCTTTTAAAGTTCCTACTCATGCTTTTTCCTCCGTACCATGCAGTACATTAATGCAGTACATTAAAGGGGGGGTGGGGGGGGGATGGGGTAGTAATGTGGACAGTATTAAAATTTGAGGAGCTGGGGAGACATTTGTTTTTAACAATTGCAAATTATAATTTTATGCCCCTGGAATCTTTGATTTGGGGGCATATAGTTTTTGGTCTGTCCACCTGTCCGTTTGTTTGTTTGTCAACATAAACTTTAACATTAACATTGGCTATAACTTTTTAATGGTAAGCAATATAGGGCTTTCATGTTTCACATGTGTGTTCCCTATGACAAGCCCCTGCCACTGCTAGTGCAGTCTGGGGATATCAATGTCTTGTTAACTAATACTTTGGAGCACGTTCAAATTTAACAATAGCAAATGGTTGTCATATTTGTGTGTAGGTGTTTATGCTTTAAATGAAAAAAATTCCTTCAAACAAATATGGGATGTAGGAAGATTTGAATGTCATATTACCTCATTTCTCATTTGATGGTGATTCATCATGAATTTGTAAGCTACTGTAGTTTGTGTGTAAACAGGTGTGTAAAATATAGGCATACAGAGCACACCAGTATTTTCAGGTGGTTGTGTAAAGATTCAAGTGAATGGCATTTTCATGGCACCTGCATCTTATTTTACAAATTTTTAAACTTGTTTGAGTACTATAGTAAAATGAGAGCTGGAAAGGAATAATGCAAGGGTGAAGGAGTGAAAATGAATTAGCAAGTAGATATGAAGATCGGGAATCTGAGGGTGATTGATGAGCCAGGCTATGCTATGTGTTGTGTGATGCTTTAACCTTTTGGTATGAACCCACAGTTAATGTTGAAGATAAACTTGTTAAGCTGACATATGGAATGTCATTATGCTCTGTTTAACTAGTCTAAGAGTTTAATAGGTCTTTAATCATTTGATAGGTACAAAACATTGCTGTACAAGGTTAATTGTTTTAAGGTTAATTAATTTTATGTTGAGGTATGAAACTTCTGTGATGATACTGATCTCTGTCTGCATTCCTTCATTGGATTACAATAAGATTCTATAGTACGCTGTGTACTATAATGAAGGAGACAGAGTCTAAAAGAATGTGAATTTAAGTCCATGTCTATTTTTCACAACTAAAGTATGATAGGGCTGGAGCTTTGGTGTCTTTTTCTGCCGTGTACTGTCTCTGATGGAGCTTTGATTTGATGTCTGATCTCTAATATCAGGCTAGGTGGTATCCAGTATAGAGCCAGTGTCTGAATAATAAAATTACTGAATGAATAATGAATTAGAACATCCATTCAATGCATTGAAGATACAATGCATGATGTGATTTATTGGTTAGCTAATAATTTTGTGCTTCTTTTCTCTTCCCTACAGGGTTACTGGGGGGGAATTATTTGAAGACATAGTCGCCAGAGAATTTTATAGTGAGGCCGATGCCAGGTGAGTGGAGATGGAGATAAGACAGTGATGTTAATGATACACATAAATACACCTCAAAATTAACAAAGTTCATGGAGATATGAAGTGCGGCAAAGTCGCATGATCAAATCGTATGAAGCTCTAACGGCTTCTCAGTAGATTTGATCAGGTACTCTCCCACTTCATGTTCCATAGAAGTTTTTGAATGGCTCTTCATTATATGCATTTGAGACAGACCAGCCATTGTAGGATGTTTCACTAAGCACCTACTGTACACCGTTATGATCGATGCAGTGATGTCGAATTCCACTGCTAGGAAACTCTCATTTGAAGATGTATGAAGTTTGTACGAAACACTTGTCATGCCATAAGATGCATAATTCGTGTCTTACGGTAATAGTCAACATGGCCTAGTTTGTTCCTTAACGGTAATAGTCAACTGGCTAAGTTGTTCATCTTACGGTAATAGTCAACATGGCCTAGTTGTTCAGGTGATATGTACATGCTTGTAGTACACATAAACTTGAATCAATGATTTTTTGAGTATCATAGTTATTATAAGTAAATGTGTAATATTAAATATTATTATGCATCGGGGGAGGGGGGGGGGGGGGGCAAACTTGTTTGAATTGTTAAATAAGGAAGTCCATTAGATCATTGTATCATATGTTTTACACTCTATGGAAACCCGACATTTTCCTCTTCTTCTTCAGAACAAATTAGCCAATTTCAATGGCGATTCAAAATGGTGGACCTAAATTTCACTGATTCCTCACACAGTTTTATTCCAAGTCATTTTAAAAAGTACTGTTTGCTTCATGAAATGAATTAAGTGATGATTTATTTAAACAATAAAATGCTTTCTTTGGTGGTTTGTATTTGAATTAGGTTTTGCAGTTGTTGCAGAAACAATACAATATACTTGAGTGGGTGATGCAACATCTACAATTTTAACCTAGGAAGTTGATTCTATATTTATATCTATGTCTATGTATAGGATAAATAGGCTTAAGTATATTTTAAGTATTGTATTATTGATATGTACGGCATGGTATGTCACAGCAGGCGTGGCATGATAAAGATGACTTCCTGCGCAAAGGTTGTGAGTGCCGAGCACAGGCCGAAATGTCGCATATGTACGGCATGGTATGTCACAGCAGGCGTGGCATGATAAAGATCACTTCCTGCGCAAAGGTTGTGAGTGCCGAGCACAGGCCGAAATGTCGCAGATCTTCACCCAAAATGGTGACTTAATTCTCCATGTAAAAAAAAATATTCTCGAGAGGGATAATAAACCGTGCAAATGACTAATTCATGTTCAAGTTAACATGTAATGTGTCATGAATAAAAGTTATGTGTGATTGATCAATAAATTGTTTAACCAGTGTTTAAGACAGTTCATTGATGGAAGTTTAATATGACTGAAGCATTAGCACGTAACAAAGACATCAATACAATACTGATTTGTGTATAATATATGAAAGTATCTCATCATAGAAAAATTAAACGATGCTAAAAATTATGATGCTATTAATAAAATAGAGCAGTTGAGTTCAACAGATAGAACAACAAGGTGGTAGTATTACTTGGTAGGAAAACCTTGTAGGCAAGATACAGACAGAGCCATTAGCGCCAGGATCTTACAACTTGGTACATTTGAACCATGCTGAGAAGAAGATGTCTATTGTTTTTTTTTTAAGGTCAAATGTCAAGGTTGTATTATCCTAGAAACTCCTGTAGGCAGAATACAGACCGAACTATAAAGGCTAAGACCATCAAACTTGGTACACATACTCGAAGACATCAAAGGTCAAGGTCATAGTATCAGTTAATAGGAAAACCTTGTAGACAGAATACAGACTGATGAATTGGGGCTAGGACTGTTAAACTCAATACATATACCCCCCGTGAGAAGTTGAGGATGTCTTTTGTTCTTTAAGGTCAAAGGTCAAGGTTGTAGTATCACTTAGTAGAAAAATCTTGAACTGAACCATGGGGGCAAGGAACATCTATGCCATATACCATGTGGAGGATGCCTATGGTTTCACATATAGCATAATAATTAGCTAGCACACAAAGGACCTTGCTAACTCCACTAAAATATAGTTTTCTTCATCAGAAATCTACAGGTGTGTTATGCCATGCTGGCATTGCCCTTGATGAGATCGCCAAGTTTGACTGCATTTGAATAGCCAAATTAACAAGGAAATCTAATCTGGCTTTTTACTGTTGTTTTCTGTAGGAACAAAAGCTCCTGTATTGACAGACTGTCTGACTGATTGTCTGACTGAACAGCATCTGTTGTCATAATTCATGCTATATATTTCTTCCCGTTGCGTTTAGCGTGAATTTGAATAATTTTGATGGTTGGTACATTCCTGTCTTTCACCATTGCCCAAAGTTTGAAATGATTTGCTGATCGGGAATATTAATTGGAATGAGCTGTATTGGTTGATGTACTCATAATGTAGTGTTCCTTGACTTATAGGTGCTGATGAGGTGAAGTATTTTCATTCGTGCTAAGATTGTTTTATATTCAAGAAAAATTGTGATACTGTATGATTTTATGTATTCTTTTTTTTTCCCCAGCCATTGTATGCAGCAAATTTTAGAAAGTGTAAATTACTGTCATGTCCATGGAATAGTTCACAGAGATCTAAAGGTAATTGACAGTCTTAGAGAATGAGTTCATCAGAAATTTTTATCGAGATGTGGTGCCCTATATTTTTCACTGACTTACTGTTGATGCAGGTACGTATCGAAAAATCACCTCAATTCTTAAAAGGGGTTTTAACCAATGAGAACGGCGCTAGGTGATCACGTGAAATAAAATTAAATGATAAAACAATCACCTAAATGATAGCTGCTGTGATTATTTTGCAAACCATTTGAATAAAAGGGTTCATCTCCAAAAAATCTACACTAGGTCAATGGGTAATAACAAAGCTCACTTACAGAAACAGAAATTGACTGAAACATTAATTGGTGGTAAAACAATAAGCCAAGCCCTGCTTCTGGGCCCTTTATACTCTCTTAAATTTTCTCAAGTGCTACCATATCAATGTTACCAGTCCATCATTATGAAAGTGGACATTTAATATGGCAGCTGTGCAATCCATCTCATGATGAATCTGACCATAACTTTCTATCTCAGTTCTCAACTTTCATTGTTTCACAGTGTACATAACTTTCTATCTCAGTCTCAACTTTTCATGTTTTCACTCAACTTTTCATTTTCACAGTGTACTATTCTGTCTCATTCCTTATTGCAAAATTTGTCTAGCAGTTGTCAGATGACACAGGTATCTCATAGTAGTTTTCAATATCAAATAAGAGATACTTTTTATGAATCCATTTTCAAACACCTGAATACCTGACCTTTGATGATGCATCAAAAATATTAAGACGTCATAGTATTTGTGTTACACTGTAAAACATATTGCTTAAATAAATGCTTTCAAATGCAGTTATTGTAAAGTTAATATGTCATGTTTGTGGAAAGATATGAGCATCCGAAGTTGGGACATGTTTAATTGAAACACCCGTTATCAATGTGCTGTACATGTACGATTTCATAAAGATTCCCAGAGGCTATATTTAGATCTCCAAGTAATAACATTTTTCCTTCATTTCGAAGTAGAGTGGGAAAAATTTGTATTAAAGTTCCGAATTTTAGAGAACAAATGTTATGAATGGCTTTAAGAAAAATATACTGACAATTGTGAGAAATATTAGTGAGAATGGTTTGCTAACCACATCCAAAAATAAGTGCGGAAAATCCCGGCCCAACATTTCAAGTTATAACCGTTTTAAATAACGTGTAGGCATAAGATATATGATTTATACATCATATTTTGTAAAATTTTCTCTATTTATCTGGCAAAAATCAATGAAGTAAATTGAAGCAATAAATTGAACAACAGATTTGAAGAGAAAGATGTCATTGTTGAAATATGATGCAAATTTTTGTTGCATGATTTCCCACCTTGACATGATTCTGTTTATTTCCAAATGAATGCAATATGATTTACATTTTTAAAAAGCGCGTTAACCCTAATTTTGATATATTATAAAAATTGTTTTCAAGGGCTGGCAATGTTATGAGAAATACCGATTTCTTGCAATATATGATTCTCAAAGTTAGAGTGCAGATCAGCATTAACTTATATTTATATATGGAAATAGGAAAAGTAAATAACTCTGTAAAAGTAGAACACATTTCCTTTCTGACGAGCTCTTATTTGTGTTCTTATTTCAGAGAGGTTTTAAAACAAGTAAATTTAAATGGAAACTCTGCTCTTTTTGGATTTCGCAAAATGCCTTCCACTTGTGCGTGGCATTCTAACGTCACAATCAAAAATAATACGCCATTATGTTTATTACATGATGTACTACCATCATCCCTTAAAGGTTCACACAAAATGGGAAGCTGCAAAATTCGAAGGCTGTTTTTCCCCGTGTAGTGCTTATTTAGTGTGGATAGGAACTCACCAAACCATGCTGTTGTTCTCCTTGCACCTCTATTGCTAGACCAAAATCAGCCAGTTTTACAGCAGCTCCTTTGACTTTACTTGCTAATAGTAGATTTTCTGGCTACAAAAAGAAAAGAACAACCCATATATCCATTTATATGATAACAAGGTGGTTTGTGAAACACCAATGCCCCATATTCCACCTTGCCTGTGGAAGGCGCTTTTCATAAGGATTATGCATGTGAAATATGAAAGGTTCTATCACTTACCATTCAAAAGTTATGGCCAATATTAAAGTTTTTATAAAGTAGGTCAAAGTTCAAGGTCAAGGTCAGATAAAGATTCAGCGGAATGACAGACAGGAAAGAAACAACCCCACCCTAAAAAAGTACAGCTCATAAAATCTAATGAAACAAGTGCCTGTCACACGTTCATATAAGAAAAGAATCTTATATTTTTTCGGGTGAAGCAGGATATCACCGAATTTTAGACGGTAAAACTCATCAATGCGCGAGCGCATTGATGAAAAGTTTTACCTTCAAATCTCGGTGATAACCTGCATATCACCCGAAAAAATATAAGATTTATTTCTTTATCATTTAATTATATTAACAAACAACAAAAAAATGTTCTTAGACTTTACTTGTTGTTCAGGTACGGATCGAAAAATCACCTCAATTCTTAAAAGTGTTTTAACCAATGAGAGCCAGCGCTAGGTGATCACGTGAAATAAAATTAAATGATAAATATATCATGTGTTCATGCACACTATATATCGTAATGATGTGACTCAATTACATTACATTGTATGTTGTCATGTGGCATGTCTTCAAATTTTAAGGAAGTTGTTCGCACAATTATAAGTTCATTTAAAAAATCTGCAATCATAAATCCTTAATTTTGAAATATAAACTTGTTTCCTTCAGTAAAACTGTTATCACTTGACCTTAGTTTGTACGTCCCAACATCCTTCATCATTCTGATGATCCCAGTCTCTATCAGTCCTGGTTCTAAAGTTAGCAAGTTTTATAATCAAGGTTAAAGGTCAAAGAATTGGAATATAGGTTATCAAGAAGTTAAGAATGTTCAATTGTTAACAGATGACGCACGATGGACGATGATGAACGAAGACCAATTGTATAAGGTCACCTGAATTTATTCAGGTGACCAAAACTGTCCAACATAGCTATCAAACAATAATTTGACTAATATGAATAGGTTTTGAAAACTAGAACACTGAAAAGTCAGCAAGGGCCCCGCTGAGGCAAATGTTTTAAAGTACACATCTGCATATGGTGATAAACAAGTTCGCAAAATCAGTTAAGTAAAATTTATAGATTTTGAGTTAGAGTGTTCACAAAATATGATTTGCAAAATCTGTGATTCATCGAACAATGAATTTTTCTCCCAAAATAGTGACCCCAACAAGATCAAATTTCAATACGCACATCTGTATCGTGAAAAACAAAGTATGCAAAATTTCAGCTGTGTACAATGTATAGGTTTGAGTTTTACTGTTCACAAAGTACGATTCTCAAAATCTGCGAATTTCATGAAAAATGAAGTTTTCCCCAAAAATATTTACCCCCTATAAGACCAAATATCAATATGCATATCTGCAGATGGTGAGAAACAAGTATGCAAAATTTCAGCTGTGTACAATGTATAGGTTTTGAGTTTGGTGTCATAAAGTACGATTCTAAAAATCTGAGAATTTTCATTGAAAAATGAAGTTTTCCCCAAAATATTGACCCCCTATAGACCAAATTCAATATGCACATCTGCAGATGGTGAGAAACAAGTCTGCAAAATTTCAGCTGTGTACAATGTATAAGTTTTGATTTTGGTGTTCACAAAAATTGTGACGGACAGACGGACGACAGACAGATGGACAA
>CAJDSM010043586.1:0-12896 GCA_903981925.1 Ostrea lurida
TTTATGTTCAATTATAATGAAAAATATACTTCCGTGCAATTCTTAATTATGCCTTAAACTTTCAAAAATCTCATACAGAAACTTATGAAATCAAATTTTTTAAAAAACTTTACAGGATTGATTACCATTACAGGCAACTTCCAACAACTGATGCTTTTTCATACATAATTGATTGGCAGCTAGGATGCACCTTGGTACCATGACCTTTTCATTTATATCGAGGCTTCTATAAAATGGAAAGGATGAACGTCAATAAACACGCGACTCCTTTAATATATGGAAGTAGAATTCAAAATCAACACTTGAAAATGTTTGAGTAAATAGCTTATTATTCGACTTATTTCTGCAACTGTCAAATGCAAAAATTATGATTTTATTCATTCATATTATGATTGTGTAAATAACATATACTATTGTTCACAGAGAAAAAAGACCATGTGTATACATCGCAAAACAATAAGACAGTACTTGCATTGCCTACATCTCAGGACTTGTTGTTTTTCATAGGTTGGACATATCATAATAATTAGAAACTTTATTATCTTTTTGCTTTCAATGTTGTAATTACGTACCGAAAGCATAACTTTATTAATGGTATAACATAGAAAAATTATCTGAAAGATTTTAATTTTTCCGTAAAGATACAAATTATGCTACTTTACTCATCAATTTTTTATATTTTAGCATGCGCACCATTTACAACAAATTATATTTTCTTCGTTGTGGGGTTTTTCTAAATAAATTTTAATGGTGGTGGTTGGGAAAAAAACAAAAAAAAAAAAAAAAAAAAAAAAAAAAAAAAAAAAAAAAAAAAAAAAAAAAAAAAAAAAAAAAAAAAATAAAAAAAAAAAAAAAAAAAAAAAAAAAAAAAAAAAAAAAAAAAAAAAAAAAAAAAAAAAAAAAAAAAAAAAAAAAAAAAAAAAAAAAAAAAAAAAAAAAAAAAAAAAAAAAAAAAAAAAAAAAAAAAAAAAAAAAAAAAAAAAAAAAAAAAAAAAAACAAAAAAAAAAAAAAAAAAAAAAAAAAAAAAAAAAAAAAAAAAAAAAAAAAAAAAAAAAAAAAAAACAAAAAAAAAAAAAAAAAAAAAAAAAAAAAAAAAAAAAAAAAAAAAAAAAAAAAAAAAAAAAAAAGAAAAAAAAAAAAAAAACAAAAAAAAAAAAAAAAAAAAAAAAAAAAAAAAAAAAAAAAAAAAATCAGTGCCTTCCGACCCCCCATACATTTATTTCTGGAATAGCCTGATATTATATCAGGTTGGTTACTAAGGGAACTTGGAAGAATAATCAATGTCATATAACACAGGAGCGCTGTCTTCGTATTATTCTGTTTTATTAGTTAATCACACTAGTATTCATTGTTATAATACATGTACATAATTTTCTCAATACCAAGTCTTGTGGTAAAACGAGGTACGCTCAGTTTCTGTGTGTGCGTGGTGGTATAATGTATACAATGCATAGACTGATTTGTAGTTTTACAGTGAAAACTTATGAGAAGTGAAATTTGTTAATATCAGCCATTGGTTAACATTAATTACAACTGACCATATCAAGAATAATTTGTTTGAAATTGACCATTAAATTAACTAAGAAATTAATTTATATTTTCCTCTTCTGGATGATATGGACTTCTAATCAAGGATTTGATTTTTGTTGGAGTTCAAGTTAGTAAACCTATTCAATTTTTGTCCGCGTAAGCATTATGATTGAAAAACATTTTGTGTCTTGCTCAAGAATTGCAACCAAGGGGAAATAACTATTGAACAACTGGGAATGAAATTGTACAATAAATTCATTGAGTATTCAATGATTTCAAAACATGTAAAAACCAACACGGTACTGTTACTATTGAAAATAATATGAAAGCTTAGTTTAGACCTGAAGTTTTGCTAAACCACTACTCAACAGTCAGGAATGCGGGTATGGTAGGGTCTCAAGTTTTACATTGCCGGTATGAAAAGGCGGTGTGGTAAATCTTACTCTGAAAAAAGGTTTCAATTCATTCAAGTGAATATACAAAATTCCTCATGTAGTGTACGTCATGGATGAATAGATATAAATCAATCTTTGATTTTAATTACCAGACAAAAAGTTTTTGATTGACTTTCATCAGCGTTCATTTTTATATCGTATAAACAAATTGCACCTTTAATCCCGCTTTATGTTGGAGTTCAAGGAGTAAAAACGTCATAATACATTTCCAGTTTTATTCTGGGGACCATATTGGTCCCATGGACAGATAAAATTAATATATTTACTAGAATTATTCAATCCATTGATATTTAAAGGGGACGTGACACATTGTGTGACACTAAATATTCAAATTTTATTTTTTCATTATCTAATGGTTTACAATGCTCTAGCGGTATTTCTAATTGGTCAGCAAAAATTTGAATGTCATTTGTTGAGTTACAAGTGCAGATACCAGCACTCGCAATCCTTTGTTACGTAAACAAGGCTCGTTGCCATGTTTTGTTACATAGCAAATTTGCTTGAAAATCAAGAATGCTCATGTTTAAAACAGAATCGAGGTGACAACACATAGAAACTGTTTAATTGTGTTCAGAAGAACTTGTAATTTGAAAATCTGCGCTTTAATGAAATGTTTAACTAGCACTATACAGCATATGTAATCAAAACATAGCACCGAGTTCTTGTTTGCATATATGGAGAATTGTGGAGGTGTCATCTTCACTTGTAACTCCAATAGTTATAGTATTAAAGTTTTCGGAAACCCTTTGAAAATATGTTATAAATGATATTATGTTGGTACACTGTATTGATGAAGAAAATATTCTTGTTCAGGGCGACATGTAGGGAAGATGCCTTTTAGACACGGGCAAAAAAATATACAGAACATTCAAGAGTGGAAGGAAGATTAATGGCTAGAGTAGTTGTATACTGTTAGGGGTCATTGATTTAAAAACAACTTATTATAATGTATCCCAACCTCAGTATGGGAAAGTTAACCTTTATAATTCTGTATGTATGCCTACATATATTCACAAATGCACTAATTTTCCAAACTAGAAAATAAAGCTTTATACATAAAATACATTTATAAATTCTTTTAACAGTAATACATGATTCTAATACAACTGTTTTGTAACTTGCATTTTGATTGGCTAATGCATTGAGATTTGAGATGGTTAAACGATTATTAATGAGATGGAAAGTTTTCGACTGTTACGCCATAATATTGTGACGCAAACACACAACATCAGGCATAGACATTTTGTAATATAATAGCAAAACTTGACAAAGTAAGATGTAAAGATCAAGCAAAAATGCATTAGAATGGGAATAACTACCTACTCATTTGTGATTTGTTACTGTTGATGCTGATTTAACATTTGCAAACATTCTGTTTTAGCAGCTCTGCTTACGCATTGCTGGTAAAACTCAGTTTGAAACCCTTAAATGAGCATTAACGCTCACAAATGAGTAGGTAGTTATTCCCTAATTTCTGGTCTGCTAATGTGCTAATTTTATTTTTTTTAAAGCGCACCATGCCGATAGACGATGAATAGCAGCACAGCCATCAATGCTCTTTAACATTTGTTGTGGTTTTGGAACAATGTCTGCTATGCAATTATATTACTGTTTATGAATTCTTCTTCAGTTTGGATTTGAATGCCGCTGAATCAGGAGTACAACACAAGCCAGCCACGCCCAGAAATCCCATAAACACAGACCAACCCCCCATCGACAAGGGTTGTGCGTGTTGATGATCCCAGCACTGTCTTAGACAGACAGATATTGTGTATTCATTCCAAGGATGTGTGAAGCATTGTTCGCGATCAAAATGATTCCAGTCTCCCGGCACCACAGATGTGGAGCCACCCAGTGGCGCGTGTGGTTCCTCTCTGTAATATCTCTTCTCTGTTTGTTATAGGACTACTCTGTAAGATAGAACACAATGTTTAGCTCTATAACATACAGGACCACAGATGTGGAGCCACCCAGTGGCACGTGTGGTTCCTATCTGTAATATCTCCTTTCTGTTTGTTATAGGACTACTCTGTAAGATAGAACACCATGTTTAGCTCTGTAACATACAGGACCATGTATCTGCAATTATTCTTTATCTATGATATGTATGTGGTGCAATATTTTTCTACTTCTTTTTTTTTTAATGGGCAGTGGAATTATTTTGATCTTTGAACACATGCATTGACTACTATTCATTTGAAAATGAACATAAGTCATATAGAATTGGGTTTTACATTGGGACCTGGAATGATAGCGTATTGTGTGACTGCGTGAGAAAGGATTTCAAATGTCTGCGGCAGAGTAATACACATGTCAAAATCTCTGTTGTGGAGTTGCTAGACCTAGTAATTTGATGGTGATAATGTGATTGTTCTGTTATTGTCTTTGTTTGTTAACTTATATCAACTATTTGTATACATGATTGTATTTCCTTAGCCGTTGCACATTAATAATAGGTTGCAATACTGGACCATTTTGTTAGAAGTAGATGTGTAGTGCTCTTCTAAGTTTTTTAAACCAGCGAACATCTTTAAAATAATCAAACAGAAAATGAAAACTCTGTACAGTTTCAGTAAATATACAAGGTATTCATTGTGGAATTAAATAGAATTGTTGTACAATTAATGACCTGGAAGTTCATTTCCGTAATGGCTGAAGGTGTTCTTACTCAGTCAGGCTGTTTGTACATACACATACATGTCCTGTACATATTCATACATGTTCTGTACATAAATGTGTTGTACACACGTGATTTGTACACATGTGTAGTACGCACATATTCTGTACACACTCTCTGTAGACATGATAGCCATGTTAAGTATGTGTAACCACATCGTCTTTGCTTCATTTGTAAGTGTCTTTGTTTTATGCTTCTTGTGATATTGAAAATTTACAAACGTTCAAATTACATATCCCATCAAAGATTTTTGTTGCAGTCTAGATTTTTAAAATATGAGTTGTATTTTTCATTGTGTGAATTTGAAATTGCAACTATGATTTTGGTATTTGATGTAGAACAGTTCTTTTTCAAGTTTTCCAAACAAGTGCTATGTTTATGAGAATTTATTTACTGCAAATGCCAGATTATCATTGATATAAAAACATACTCAGAAGGCTGCTTGGTTCTGCCACATTGAACTGTGGTCATTATTTCTGTTAGTAATTTGTTTGACTATAATTCTTATAAAATCAATACTTCCAACACAAGATTAGGACTTGAGTACTTTCTCTTGCTTTAAAAACATGATATGGTTCATATGAATATATACAGGATATTCCACTGACAATATAGATATGACAAAATGCAGAAATAATGTGATATGTATTGTACTTTAAGTCACTTTCACTCATTTAAATTAATATATTGAAGTCAAAGGAATAAATAAATAATGAAATATATCTTAACTTTTTGGACTATTTTATAGATTGAAAATGGATATTGAGGTGGGGGGAACTCTAGCTGTGTGTTTGAAGAGACTGAGGGAAGGGAACTTGAACTGTGTGTTTATAGAGATTGAGGGAACATAGCTTTGTGTTTGTAGAGATTGAGGGAACATGAGCTATGTGTTTGTAGAGATTGAGGGAACACGAGCTGTGTGTTTGTGTAGAGATTGAGAGAACATGAGCAGTGTTTGTAGCGATTGAGGGAATGTGCTGTGTGTTTGTAGAGATTGAGGGAACACGAGCTGTGTGTTTGTGTAGAGATTGAGAGAACATGAGCAGTGTTTGTAGCGATTGAGGGAATGTGCTGTGTGTTTGTAGAGATTGAGGGAACACGAGCTGTGTGTTTGTGTAGAGATTGAGAGAACATGAGCAGTGTTTGTAGCGATTGAGGGAATGTGCTGTGTGTTTGTAGAGATTGAGGGAACACGAGCTGTGTGTTTGTGTAGAGATTGAGAGAACATGAGCAGTGTTTGTAGCGATTGAGGGAATGTGCTGTGTGTTTGTAGAGATTGAGGGAACACGAGCTGTGTGTTTGTGTAGAGATTGAGAGAACATGAGCAGTGTTTGTAGCGATTGAGGGAATGTGCTGTGTGTTTGTAGAGATTGAGGGAACACGAGCTGTGTGTTTGTGTAGAGATTGAGAGAACATGAGCAGTGTTTGTAGCGATTGAGGGAATGTGCTGTGTGTTTGTAGAGATTGAGGGAACACGAGCTGTGTGTTTGTGTAGAGATTGAGAGAACATGAGCAGTGTTTGTAGAGATTGAGGGAATGTGCTGTGTGTTTGTAGAGATTGAGGGAACACAAGCTGTGTGTTTTTTGTGGTTGATGGAACTCAATCTGTGTGTTTGTAGAGATGAGGTGACATTGAGTTGGTTGGGGACAGAAGTAATATTACATGCATGTTAGATTCTGTTTAGCTATTGGTTATTGAAAAAAAATCCTTGTTCTTGATCATTAAAATATTTGGTATATACTTATACCTGAGGCAGAAATGAAAGAACGGGGGATCAGCTAGACAGAGCAAGGAGATTTATAGCCCAGAACCGAGTGTGCTGGTGAGGTGTTGATGCTCAACCAAGGGCTATGGGCCTAAGTTAAGTAATATATTTGTACATATACACCAAGGATAACCCATGAAAGCTCAGAAGCTTATTTAGTGTGCAGGTCCTTTTAATGCACAGATGTTGACACTAGAGTCATTATGTCAGAGGAAACATGTTTTCAAGAGCGGGCGACCACCATACTAGCTCTCGCATACATCAGTGTCGGATTTAGACGGGGGGGGGGGGCGCTGGGCCCCCCCTTTTGGTGACCAAACTTAGTTATTATGTATAGATATATAGCTAATAACCTCTAAAGTAACTTTAAAAGCACTAACACCCGAGAGCTTTCGGGGGCTGGGCCCCCACTTTGACTCATCTCCAGACCTTAACCTATGGCTCCTTTTTCAACGAACTGCCTCCCCCCCTCCCCTTTCGACAACCTTGATCGCACTGTACATCCATTGTCAATCAGAGGGATCGAACTTGGGTTGCCTTGGTGAGAAGCAAGAATGCTACAGCTGTATCTCTGCATTCCTCGCACACAATTTTTTGTACAGAAAATATACATGTACAGTTGAACTTCGTTATCTGGAATACCATGGTTATGTCAAAGTGATTCAGAAGTCCCAGCCACCTATTTTCTAAATATTTTACCTTCGATATCTCGAATCCATGGATATCTTGAATTTTTTGTTGTTGGTCCCATCGAGGTCTGGCTGTATTTAAATACGTAGTAAAAAAAAATGCAAATTTTCTTTCTTGATCATTTGATAATAATTCTTTCAAAGTAATAAAAATTCCAGTGAACGATATTTGACATAAGCTACTTGGCGCTAAAAGTTCATTATGAACACTATCCATTGAGATTTGCTGAATTTTAATGCACCTTGTAATATCCAGTCAGATCAATCAGACCTTATTCAAGGTTTTGTTTTACAGTGTCATAGTCCAACATTAAATAAAGATTAATTAATTTTGCTGAGAGAAAATATATACCAGTAACAAACTTGCATTCAATATGAAGCAATAAGTGCACTTCTCCATTGGGTCCTCTTTGACATGGTCAGGTTTTGAATCCTTTTTATTCAAAGAAAAAAAAAAGAATTTTTTTTTTGTAAATTTTTAATAGCACTCTTGTAAACATTAACAAATACTGTGCAGTGAGATAATGAAATAGTCAACCTCTGATAGACTTTAAAACCTTTTTCCATATTTTGATTGAAACAATGATAAATATATTTATAGACTATATGACATAGAAATGGATCATAAGCAAAAAAATGGTTGTTAGAAAACACAAATGGCAAGTCATGCTTTTTCGAGCCTTTGCACAAGTTAATAA
Source organism: Ostrea lurida (assembly GCA_903981925.1). NCBI lineage: Eukaryota > Metazoa > Mollusca > Bivalvia > Ostreida > Ostreidae > Ostrea > Ostrea lurida. The sequence continues at coordinate 7,817 of CAJDSM010043586.1, forward strand.
TGTAAATTAAATATTAATTGATGTATCCATCCAACATTGGTAATTTCAATCAAAAAATAAAAAATTTATTATTTTACTCATTATACGAAAAAATGAGATAAAGGAAACAAATACAATGCCGTAATAAATTACTTTTAACATTATAAAAATATATACATATATAAACAAAACAAAATATCACAGTGAAGTTTGGACAGTGAACAAAGCAACAGATCAGCAGATAGGGGGACGTGTGGATCCGCCTCAGTAGTTGTCAAAGCTATGGTACCTGTATACCAAGTTTGAGCAAACTTTGCATAATATATATAATATATTATATAATAATAATACTGTTCTTAATACTCAAGTGAGTACTGCTCTCTCAGAAATGTAAAGAATTCTGTTTCAATTACAACAAATTACGGAATTATGCTGGGATCACTCATTAAACATGCAGATTTCTCTTCTCAGAAAAAAATTCAAAACATGAGAAGATATCTAGCAAAAAATATACTATCAAAAATCTATCTCAATTAATATGCATATAAGCTGTATAAATACCTTGTTGCATTAACGTACATATAATAATACTGATTTCTACTTTGCTCGTTTTTGCTACAAGCAAATACAATCACTATGTTTACAAACATTTACCCAAAATTAACCAATGAAAAAACAACAATGCATACACTGGCTAGCTTGTTCATCTTGTGTTTGCTTTATCAGCTCACATAAGCTATGCAGAAAATATCAAAATTCAGGAAAGTAAATATACTGTGCACATGATCAGATAAAAAAAATTCAGTTTGAATTACTGAAATTTACAACAAGTTTGCATCAAGATTGCTGGAAAATTTAAACACCAGAGTTCTTTTAAACTTTTGTTATCAAGGAAAATAATCCATATGTTAAAACGCTTCTCCCAGAGTCCATCTGTGATCGGACTTCCTGCGACGGAGGCGGATGATACTGCCGTCCACGGACGAGGCCATGGATTTCCCTTTGATGTCGTTTCGGAGGCGGAGTTGTGACAGTTTCAGGAGACCAATGTTACGACTCGTGGCTGTCAGGGACTGAAGCAGACCATCGCCACTCTGTAACAGATACACAAACGATAAGTATAGCAAAGGAAATATTAATTGTATATTGCCCTCAGGTGCATATGCAACATTATGATGTTTTACCCGTTGTTTCTGATAATATTTTCAGCAGTTATGGCCCTTACCCTGATGATTTCTTGAGCCTCTGGCAGCTGAGTTCCGGGATGTCTTTGGAACACTTTGACCATTGGACGATCCAAACGCTCACGTGTTGTAATATCAGAATACGCAACAGGGCCCTAGAAGAGACAAACATGCATTGAATATGGAAATAGACAAGAGGTTGGTAACAGATGGTAATTATATGTAATTCATTATTTCATCTTCTTTTCTGATTAGACTAGCTATACCATGGTGATATATTCTCTTACTGAATGTCTGTATCTTACCATGGTGTAGTATTTATAGTATTGAATGTCTTTTATCTTACCATATGAGGTAATATTAATGGTGAACATTTCTCATAACTGAATCTGTCTGCATCTACCATGGTGTTAATTTATGCTGACAAATATCTCGATAATGACATGTTCTGATTCATACATGGTATTTAGATATTCAATTTGACAGAATTCTTCATATCGAATGTCCCGTGCATCTCTACCATGGTGTCTATATTATGTGACAAATTTTCATTACGAAATGTCTGTATGCTTACCATGGTGTATATTAATAGTGATCAATAATACTCATCATTCGAATGTCTGTATCTTACCATGGTGTATATCTAATGGTGAGCAAATTCTCATGTCGAATGTCTGTATCTTACCATGGTGGTAATTACTAATTGGTGAAACATTCTTCATCTCGAAGTGTCTGTATCTTACCACGGTGTAATACTACATGGTGACAAATTCTCATATCGAATGTCTGTATCTTACCATGGTGTAATACTAATAGTGACTTTCTCATATCGAATGTCTGTATCTTACCATGGGTAATACTAATGGTGACAAATTTCTATAATCGAACTGTCTGATATCTTACCCATGGTAATAACTAATAGTTAACAGAAATCTCAATAATCGAACGTCTGTATGGCTTACATCGTTTTCAAGACTCAATGTGTGACAAATTTACTCATATATCGAAATGTAGTATCTATACCAATCGGAGTTAATAGTCAATTAGTATACAAATTCTATCAATGGTGACAAATTCTCATATTGAATGTCTGTATCTTACCATTGTGTAACCTCTAGCTTTATCGGTGGCATCATACCATCTCTGTGCTCGGTGGATACCATGACGATTCTCTCCCAAACCGACCCCAAGGTGTTGCTGGAACAAATATTTTATCATTATTCATTACTCTTAATTGGACATTTACCACAAATCCCTATGCCAGTATCAACTGAATTAAAAGTTTAAAGAGCAATGCAAAAAAAAAAAATGCATCTCATTAATAAAATGTGAATATAGGCAATGAATAATGGTTTTCTTGACAACTATTGCGCAAATGATATATATTTATCAGTGTAAGACAAATCAATTTAATGCACATTAATCATTTAATTGTGTAAAAAAAATTAAGGTAAAAAAAATAATCACTCACTACTAAAACACACTGTATACATGTATCAAAGGTTTTAAATTTTTGAAAATATGTGACATTTTCTGAAATAAAAAGAAGTGATCTCCTGGATGTCTTGCAAGATTAACTTTAACATTCACTACTTGTAATAAGAGCCTGACCTTGAGAGTGATAGTCTCGGCCACTTTCTGGGTGAGGCCATCATTGACAGACTTGTGGGCGGCTTTCTGAAGTTTCTCAGTTCTATCAATGGCTTCCTTCAACTCTCGCCTGAGGTAAGCTGAGCGAGCACGGGCCTCCTCTGCATCTACCAAGGCTTGATCAGCCTCAGGGGTGTAGGGCCCTAGGGGGTCAGGCTGACCTGAAATGTTGGTAAAAGATTTCCTAATTAATTTACATGTCTTAAACATACTGGTCACATATTGAATGTTAATGGGTTTTGGTGTTATAGTTGGTTAACTTTAGAGATTTTGGAAAGAAGGTATATCAAATGTCAAAGGGCATTATGCATAAATTAGAACTGACAGAGTATAAAATGTGTTATATTCTACTAATATCAGGAAATAAGTACTGTAAGTCATAATTTAGAAGTATCAGTACATTTAAGAAGATTTTTAAAGTTCTCCTAATCTACTATAGTACATACAAACTACATATTATATACCACTCTGTTTGTATAGATGTAAAGTTTCATTACATTTTATTGAGATTACTATTCAATAAGTGCATATTACCAGAGGAATAGTTTTAATCAGTTATACGTACATTAATATTTTATGCTGTATTAAAGTTAATACCAGTACCAGTATAAAGTGCCAAGCATGCACCACACAACTTTTGTACAAATTAAATCTAATGTGTGCCTCGGATTAGTAACTAAGTACATAAACCACTGAGTGAGATTTTAAAAGAAGGTGCAGTTCATGGTCAGCATTAAATAACGTGCATTTAGTGCACAAAGTGTTATAGAAACATTCAGATGGAAATTTTACAAATATAGCATGTCCTTGTGTGCAATTTCTCACAAAATCAAGACAGCCTGCCATTGTTCCACAAACAGGATAAGCATTTCTTTGATATTTCCCAACCACCAACAGAGAAAAATCACAAATTTCTCAATCACCAAATTCATTAACTAGCAATTAAAATTGCATTTTTAAATTATTTTTTTTTTTCGTTTTTTGTTGTTCTTGAAAAGTTCAGTTTTTATTTAATTTTTCAACAAATCTTTTGAAAAGTTTAATTTCATGTTTGATATTTTTTTTTTTATGATTCAAAGAAATGCTTGTAAAAGACGGAGCACTGCATCCAACATCTATATTTGGAATTCTAAATTGATTTACCTAGAGACATGAATCCCAGTTTACCTGACATTTCATGTAACCTTGAGAGTCGACCGTCCAGGGAGGTACGGCTCCTCCCCATTCCTGACGGAGCGCTCTGGGTGCCGATGTTAGCGGACGAGAGGGCGTGGTTTAGTAAGTCCATCACACGAGATCTCTCATTCAGGACGTTAAACAAACGACGTCTGGCAGCATCTAAAACCTGGAAACAGCAAAAACATTTAATCTGTTGCATCTTTTTTCGACAATTTAATTGTGTGTTAGTCATGAAAAAATCATGATTATTGCAAGTTTTAAAACTTTCCATAATATTCTGGTTAATACAATTCAATCTTTGGTATGTGATGGCTAGATGTAACATATCACTTTATATACTGCAAGGATGTAAAGCCAGAATACTGGTACAGAGACAACAGTACACGACACAGGGATGTAATGCCAGTCTACCAGTCAGAGATGTAATGCCATTATACCAGTACAAGAATGTAATGCCGGTACAGGGATGTAATGCTAGTATACCGGCACAATATGGGGGTGCAATACCATTATACCAGCACAAGAATGTAATGCCCATACAGGGATGTAATGCTAGTATACCGGCACAATATGGGGGTGCAATACCAGTATATCAGTACAAGGATGTAATGTTAGTACACCGGTACAGGGATGTGATGCCAATTCATCATTAAATGTTTGTAATGCCTATACAGTAATACCAGTAAACTGATACAGGGATGAAGTACATGTATGACTGGCTACAGGATGTATGGCAGTTCATCATGATACAGGGATGAAGTACATGTACTAGTATACTGATACAGGGATGTATTGGCAGTTCATCATGATGCAGGGATGAAGTACATGTACTAGTATACTGATACAGGGATGTATTGGCAGATCATCATGATACAGGGATGAAGTACATGTATACCGGTACAGGGATATAATACCAGTTCATTATGATACAAGGATGAAATACATGTGCAACAGGAAGGAAGAAAATGCAACGGACCAGACCGGGAGTCGAACCTGGGCCCCCTGAATCTCTAGTCAGGTGCTATACCAGCTGAGCTATCTGGCCACCGGAGATCGAACCCGGCTGACCGCTACACTTGTACTAGTAT
>CAJDSM010043586.1:12921-25200 GCA_903981925.1 Ostrea lurida
ACTGTACAAGGCATGTAATGCTGGTACAGAGATGTAATGCTGGTACAGGGATGTAATTGCTGGTACAGGGATATAATGCTATTACACTGGTACAGGGATGTAATGCTGGTACAGAGATGTAATGCTGGTACAGGGATGTAATGCTGGTACAGGGATGTAATGCTGGTACAGGGATGTAAGCTGGTACAGGGATGTAATGCCAGTATAGGATGTAATGCCATGAGTACATACCTGAAGTTGCTGTTGAACAAGAACGAAGTTGTGCCTCCAGAGCTTTTTTGCAGTTCAATAAATGGCACGCTCTGCATTCAGCAAATCATCAGCACCATCATGTTCCTGTAAACAAGAGGAAATGTCACTGACAGAAGCATAGCACCATCATGTTCCTGTAAACTAGGAGGAAATGTCACCGACATAAACATCGTTCCTGTAAAATATGTCATTATGCGGATGTGCAGTTTCTATTTAACAGAATCAGATACCTAGGATTTTGTCTTTTAATGTGTTTGTTTTAGTTTAATTAAGAGTTTGCCTGGTGTTCAGATGGGAGTTTAAATGATCACGAATTGAATGATAACATGTACTGCATGTCTAAAACCTCAGAAAGTGACAAGTATTCATAGCAGTAATTTGTATTGCTAAGGTATATTTGTGAATGATAGCTAAATGATTGTAATCAAACTGCCTTCTAAATCAAAATCTATGTCATGTATATATCATTTTTTTTTAAATCTGTCCAGGGTGTAAATGTCAACCATAGAACTTGGCTATGAATAGATCTTGCAGTGTATTCAATGGCCAGGGTTCAGTTACTGAGGCATGGCATAAAAACAATACCTTGTCAATATTTATCATAACTCTAGTGCTTTAAAACGGATTTAGTTACATTTCTTCAAATTTCAAAATGTTTACATACATACACTACGTGTGTTAGGCTGCAATTGCTCCTGTGTTAGTTTACTCAGCTTTTACTTGGAACTGATCAAACATACCAGTGCTATGGTATGTACTATCGATTTCCAAGACTTACTTATAGAGCTAAAGGTAAATAAAACACCTGAAAACGAAATGGTCTGAATTATTTATCTGTGATCCTTCACGGTAAGCCAAATGCATGCTTGATATAGTATTACCATGGATCAATAACGAAAACAAACACACAATTTTGTCTCGTTCTTTTTTTTTTATGGCCAAATCAATACTGTGCATTTGCGCATTATTCTGTTGCTCAGTTTCGTGCAGTCGAGAAAATGGTGAATATAACAAAACCTTACAAAGAGTTCAGAGAATTGCGGAATATAAAAAGTCATCTCAACTGTTGTCAACTATACTATGCATTTAAAATTCTTTTCAGGGAATAGCCTTACAGCCAAGAACATTTTTCAAAGTATGTTGACTTTATATCAAAGTAGATCAAACATGCTCTGTGTGCATGTAATCCCACATGCTGTGTTTTGAAGTGGATAAAAAAAATAACTTCATTTATTGTGCCTATACAAATGCACCTTTCTCCTATAATTGTATTCAGAAATGAAATAATCTGACCAGATATTTTACACTTGCTTTTAACATGATATGTGCCTTTGATATAGACCAAAACTTTAAAAGCATTTGATTGTTTTTACAGGCATGGCATATGTAGGATTTAAAATCCATTTTCTCAGGATTGCAGTATGGACTGATTGACAACTGATTTTGCTGTTCAATGGTGTTTAATAGCATTAACAAAAGAAACTTAATCAGATTTAAGATTTCTGATATTTACACAAAATTAACATACATATCTTGCAAGATTCAAAGAGCATTTATTTAATTTTGATCAGATTGCTTTATTTGAATGTGTTCATGTACAAGTGATAGGACATCTGCTAATATTTACATAAACAAATTCATTCCATCTGATATAGAAAATCAAAATTGAAGATTATATGGAAGTCCTGTCATACTTCTCTCCAAAGCCGAATGATTGTATAACAAGATGATATATGTACATCTTCTTCCATTATAGTACATCATTGCCTCTATGCATCTATTGATATACATGCAAGTACATAAAACCCTGTGCTGTTTTTTTTATATAATAAAGTGATATACCTGATGACATTTGTTTAAATATTCAACTCCTTGGTACAGGGATGTAATGCTGGTACAGGGATATAATGCTATTACATGGTTTACAGGGATGTAAGCTGGTACAGAGATGTAATGCTGGTACAGGGATGTGACATGCTGGCTACAGGGATGTAATGCTGGTACAGGGATGTAATGCCAGTATAAGGATGTAATGCCAGTGAGTACATACCTGAAGTTGCTGTTGAACAGAACGAAGTTGTGCCTCCAGAGCTTTTTTGCAGTTCAATAAATGGGCACGCTCTGCATTCAGCAAATCATCAGCACCATCATGTTCCTGTAAAACAAGAGGAAATGTCACTGACAGAAGCATAGCACCATCATGTTCCTGTAAACTAGGAGGAAATGTCACCGACATAAACATCGTTCCTGTAAAATATGTCATTTGCGGATGTGCAGTTTCTATTTAACAGAATCAGATACCTAGGATTTTGTTCTTTTAATGTGTTTGTTTTAGTTTAATTAAGAGTTTGCCTGGTGTTCAGATGGGAGTTTAAATGATCACGAATTGAATGATAACATGTACTGCATGTCTAAAACCTCAGAAAGTGACAAGTATTCATAGCAGTAATTTGTATTGCTAAGGTATATTTGTGAATGATAGCTAAATGATTGTATATCAAACTGCCTTCTAAATCAAAATCTATGTCATGTATATATCATTTTTTTTTTAAATCTGTCCAGGGTGTAAATGTCAACCATAGAACTTGGCTATGAATAGATCTTTGCAGTGTATTCAATGGCCAGGGTTCAGTTACTGAGGCATGGCATAAAAACAATACCTTGTCAATATTTATCATAACTCTAGTGCTTTAAAACGGATTTAGTTACATTTCTTCAAATTTCAAAATGTTTACATACATACACTACGGTGTGTTAGGCTGCAATTGCTCCTGTGTTAGTTTACTCAGCTTTTTACTTGGAACTGATCAAACATACCAGTGCTATGGTATGTACTATCGATTTCCAAGACTTACTTATAGAGTACCTAAAGGTAAATAAAACACCTGAAAACGAAATGGTCTGAATTATTTATCTGTGATCCTTCACGGTAAGCCAAATGCATGCTTGATATAGTATTACCATGGATCAATAACGAAAACAAACACACAATTTTGTCTCGTTCTTTTTTTTTTATGGCCAAATCAATACTGTGCATTGCGCATTATTCTGTTGCTCAGTTTCGTGCAGTCGAGAAAATGGTGAATATAAACAAAACCTTACAAAGAGTTCAGAGAATTGCGGAATATAAAAAAGTCATCTCAACTGTTGTCAACTATTACTATGCATTTAAAATTCTTTTCAGGGAATAGCCTTTACAGCCAAGAACATTTTTTCAAAGTATGTTGACTTATATCAAAGTAGATCAAACATGCTCTGTGTGCATGTAATCCCACATGCTGTGTTTTGAAGTGGATAAAAAAAAATAACTTCATTTATTGTGCCTATACAAATGCACCTTTCTCCCTATAATTGTATTCAGAAATGAAATAATCTGACCAGATATTTTACACTTGCTTTTAACATGATATGTGCCTTTGATATAGACCAAAACTTTAAAAGCATTTGATTGTTTTTACAGGCATGGCATATGTAGGATTTAAAATCCATTTTCTCAGGATTGCAGTATGGACTGATTGACAACTGATTTTGCTGTTCAATGGTGTTAATAGCATTAACAAAGGAAACTTAATCAGATTTAAGATTTCTGATATTTACACAAACATTAACATACATATCTTGCAAGATTCAAAGAGCATTTATTTAATTTTGATCAGATTGCTTTATTTGAATGTGTTCATGTACAAGTGATAGGACATCTGCTAATATTTACATAAACAAATTCATTCCATCTGATATAGAAAATCAAAATTGAAGATTATATGGGAAGTCCTGTCATACTTCTCTCCAAAGCCGAATGATTGTATAACAAGATGATATATGTACATCTTCTTCCATTATAGTACATCATTGCCTCTATGCATCTATTGATATACATGCAAGTACATAAAACCCTGTGCTGTTTCTGTTTTTATATATAAAGTGATATACCTGATGCATTTGTTTAAATATTCAATGGCCACCGGTTTTATGTCATCATGAAACTTTTTTGATTCAGTTAAAGTAAATTTGCATTAAGATCGTCACATGTACCTTTGCAAATTGACAATAAAATAAAGGTGGAATTATCATGTAAAAATTTACCATTGAACTGAGGTACAATGTGTTGTTCAATCAATATAGCTGTTTGCCAAATCTATTTATAACTATGGATAAAATGACAGATTTGAATAGAAGATACTTAGATGAAATTAAATCAATAATGAAACAGCTGAAAAATACTAAATCACAAAGAATAGCTGGACAATAGATTTGGAATTAAAAATCAATTGTATCAATACCTTGAATCCTTGCAAAGCTGGACTAGTCACATATAAGTAAGTTCTCATGGGAAGAGAATACTTATATATATCCACTAACAAATTATATGCATACATTATAAATCATGCGCATTGAAACTATGCACACTTGAATTATGTTTTATATTGATGTTCAAAACTGTTTAACTTGATACTGTTGTGGTATTTAGAGGGATTGCAGGATTTAGTAATGATTTCTTCTTAAAAAGGGGGTGGTATTCACCCCACCCCCCAGTTCTTAGTATTAAATCAATGTGTATAACATGAATCCAATAATATCATGTACATGTTATTCTATTAAATTGGGGTTTTCATGTCAACACTTGTCCTACAAGTAAAATTTGAGGTTCATTGTATGGTATTTGTTGGGATTGCCACTGGTAGATAACTTTTACTGAGCAAGTCTCAATTACACATAACAAAATCTGAAAACATTTTGACTTTGATGATCGAGCCACTTTGCACAGTGCAATCTTACCCTTTCTCTGGCTGGTCTTGAGACCCGTACTTCTTGACTGTCTTTATTCAGGGCAATATCTTTTCTTGTATGTTCCAATGCCTTCTCCAAAGCCTCTTTACCTCTAGTGAGGGATTTTATTTCTTCATTTGTGTCCAGTAAACTTTCGCGGAGTTTAGCAACAATAACTCGTACTTCTCTAGTATATCTGTGAATTTCATCATTACTTAGCTGTGCAACAGTATCTCTGAGATGTGGAAGGGGATCCAATGATCTACCAACATCACAACTTTTATCACTCTTTTGAACAATTGTTTGTGATAGTTTAATTCCTTTCAGCGTTGAATTTCTCCATGATTCTGGTCCAATTGTGGTGGCAGCCTTATTTCCCAACATGATGAAGATTTAAATACAATTATCAGTCATACAAGCTGCCTTACAACGCACGTAATTGTATATTCACAAGTTATTTAATTAATGCAGGTACTGTTGATTACACATTGGCGTCGTCTTCCCCTTGGCGTTGCTGTTGGAAACCAATCGCTGCTGACTTCCGGCCTAGTGATAAACTTCCGGTAAAGATCATGATCAAATTTCATTGGGTAAAATTGTTAGTTTGCAAAAAAATGTTATAAAATAATAATAAAGTACACGAATCGTTGGAATTATATACAATAATTTACTGTTAACAATAGGAATAATAATTGTTTTGAAAATTGTTTAAGTCAATATTTATGAGTCAGCCGGTTGTCATTTTGGATTTTCGCTTTCGATTTTATGCATCAAGTGCCAAATAACGAAGGATACGACATAATAATTAGGCACAACGTTATTCTATAATCAGTACAAAACTATACTTTTTGCAATTACTTGGTTTCTAAACTTATTCTTAGAAAACAATCACTATTCGTCAGCTCGCACTTGTTATTCCGTGACGTCACCCGGTCTGATATTTGCGGAGTGCAGAGGTGTATCCGGAAAAGAGGGATTCTACAACAGCACAACCGATGGTATACCCTGTTTATATTGTGTTCTCATGACAGAGGTTTGTGATATGGCTTCTGTAGGTCAATGGAAGCCAAACACAGTATCTAGAAAGTTTTATTTAGACCGAGATGATCTGAGTGATTCAACGAACAGTCGGCCACAAATCAATTCTGACATTCCACCCACGAGGAGAAGGGACATTCTGTCATACAAACGTTCGCTTTCGGATGACAAGGAGGATCTTTCAGGTAACGATAGACAAGGTACAAGGAAGGATCTTGCTATAAGTAGCTCTACTGATAAGTTGAACGGAAATAATTGTGTTGATAATCAGGATATAAATAACATGGGGAAAGATACATTACAAAACTCGTCTCCGGATGATGGTCCCACAGGAAATGTAGTTACTAGTCACTTAAAACATGTGCACAGTAATCCTTTCTTCTTGACTTGTGGAGTTACCCATCCACACGGGAAAGTGTATGATCAACAAAAACGAAAAACCTCATTACCAGATGACAGTGATGTAGAAAATGGTGCTGAGTATGGGGTGAACTCGGGATTTGTGAACAAGCTTCGACAGAAATTCACAACAATAAACCAAAGGGACACCAGTGTCAATCGAATACCACCAAGGAGATTTGCGAGTGTTGAGAACTTGTTGGGAGCTTCAGAAAAGATTTCATTTGAGGAACGAGCTAGACCATTTAGTACTTTCTCGGAGTCTAAAACAGTTGAACAAAATTCTAATTATGTCAGGAAGAAGCCTGCTTTGCCAAAACCGCCTAGACCTCCAAAAGTAAGGCCTGAGAGGAAAAAAAGTGACTCGGACATTGAACAGAAGCCGCGCAAACCTTTACATTCTGAGCATGAAGCTCCAGACATTAACAAAATAGGACGGAATGACATAATCATAATTGAACATTCAAAACCTACACCAATTCCAGAACCGGCCAAAAAAGAAGAAACACCAACAAAAATGAATGGCCAAACTGTCATGTCTCTGAAAGATAAAAAAGTTCCAGATGAACTACCGAAACCAAACACGGTTTCATCATTTCGGTCAATGTTTGAAAAGAATAATACTTCAGTCTCCAGGAAACTTTTGCCTGATGCTCCAAAAATAACTGCTAAACCAAGTAAGTTGAAAGTGAATCGCAAAGAGACTGTAGAGAGCTCTCCTCTCTCTTCACCAGTCAATAAATCACCGGAGATCAGGGAACAGAAGCCCACACCCGAGATCAAGGAACAGAAGCCCAAAGACACTCAGGCAGAAACGACTGAAGTTTTGGTTAAACCCAGCACACTAAAAGAACGAGCTCAAGAGGCCCCAAGAACACTAGATTCACCAGTAACTAGGAAAAAGACCTATCCTGAAAAGAAGTCAATTTTTGATTCCGATTTTAACATTAAAACAGAGCCTACTGTGATACAAAAAAGTAGAATAGAAACACCAAAATTAGACGTGACATCATCTGAGAAAAGCATTGAAAATTTTGCAAAGTCTGAAAAGAAAATATCATTGCAAAATAAACCTGTCATTGATAAGAACATCCGGAATGAAAAAAGTTCCACAAACAAAGCTGGAAAAAGTAGTGAGTGTATTCCAGCAAGGAAGGAAATATTTGATTCTTCAATGATACCACAAACTCCAAGAGCAGACTCAAAAGAGAACTTAGTCAATGAAGTAAATGATAAAACTAGGACATCTCCGAAAATACAAGCATCTGAAGAAGCATTTCCGGGAAGGAAACAAATATTTGATTCCTCCCAGATGTCTTCTAGTTCTGTAACTTCTAACGTACCTAAGAAAAAACGAGCTCCCAAACCACCACCAAGCCCAGTTCCGACATTCACAACAGAAAACAAACAAGAGCCAGTGGTTAATGATTCAGTACCAACAGCCAGGACTGATAACACTACTAGTAAAGTTACCAAGACACTGGAATCTGCAAAATCAAGTCCTCAGCCCCCAAAACCTGTAACACCACGTGCCCAACCAAACAAGGTTATAGAAACCTCAGAACCCTCACCGGCTGTGTGGCTGAGCCAAGAGAAACCCTCCACCCGACCCAGTAAGGTAGAGAAAAAGGAGACTGTAGAATCGTCAGAGAAGGTTAACAATTTTACTCCAATTGAAATCTCTTCTAGTGATAAAAATACCCCAACACGAGGGCTACCCTCAGTTATAGCAAACAGACTCAATAACAAGCCCAAAAACGTGTCTAGCAAAACCACGGAGAATGGTAAAGCTGATTTAAGTGACGAGGATGATGTTGATGTTCCACATACTCTAGTAAAGCCAAGCCAGCTGCGGAATAACAGTTCCTTCCTAAAAGTCTCAAATAGCCCCTCAGTGCCAAACACGCCAAGCTCTAATCACGCTGATAGTCCCAGTGAACCCCAAAACTCAAACAGTAATGTGCCAGTACGAAACATTGAGGATCTCATACGAAAGAAGCGAGACAAGCCTGCTGCTCTGTTCGACTCCAGTAGCATTGTGCCAAAAGTTCAGCCCAATGGTGTTCCGCCCCTGGACCTAACAGATCTGGTGACCGAGGAACAGAACCACCCATACCAGGAGGGCTACATTCCCACCAAGATCAAGCCCTGCAGCTTTACGGTTATTGGAGGAGGGATTCTTCTGGATACGCAGCCGTTAACGAAAAGCAGAAGTGGGCACAGCGTAAGTATTTTTTGATATATTGTGGAATCATCATTGTTCATGGGGGACCAATGTTCGTGGATTTCGTGGGTTGTCCTTACCCACAAATTTACGTCCCCACAAACATGTTTTATTTTCCTTTTAATATTCATAAATATTATGCCGTTCGCATTATCTATCAATTACCCACGAAATTACGTCCCCACGAACCAGCAAAAATTTGGTTACCCATGAACATTGGCCCCCACGAATTAAAATGATTCCACAATATATATATATATATCCAAAAGATTTCATGGTAAGAATTAAGTTGCAGTTGAAGTGGGACTTTGGTGGTAATAATGATTCTTTTGATAAACTCTTTGTTAAGGAGGTACTGTTTGCTCAAGTGTTCAACGAAGAGTTTGATGATTTCTCACAAGGAAAAAGTGGGGAAAGTTGCACAGCGTGACTTCTTATAGATCTGTTCTCTTTAAACTCGCTGCAATGCATTATTTATCAAAGTGTGAAAGGTCGACATTAAACACTTATGTCTGTAGAGATAACGTACGGATATATATAGATATATATTGTGTTGGCAACTTCCTTGTTTTTTTGTGTGAGTTGATAAGGGGACCATACGTGGTGACATCCGGAATAAAATCTTGAGATCTCTTTCAATGATTTGGAAATGCATTTTCGCAATATCCATTATTCATACATATATTTATTGCAGTTCATGATAATTAGATTAGCATTAATTAGATTAGCATGTTCATTAATTATCCAGCGTAGTACTGACGCATGTAGTTTTGATGGTTTACCGTGTACACCTAATGAGTGGGTCCAGCCACAGACCTGGGCTTATGTCAGCTAATCTTTTGTGAAACGTTGCAGTCAAATAGTACAAGGTGCATTTTTGGAGAAAGAGAAAAAAAAAAACAAGTTGAAAAGAAAGTTGTCTTATTTCAAGCAGAGCACCACCCGCTACGTATGTTCACCTTTTGCATTTACAGAAGCCAGACTTTTATCCATCGTCAGCGCCATTTGCAAATAAACCATGACCTGATATGAATAAATTTTTGCTTATTGAAATTGTTATCAGCTGTGGGTTATCAGAAGATAACAGGACTACTTGAACATGTTGAATACAAAAAGCCTCCACAAAAATGGCAATACACCAAATACAAAATAGGCTGGTCCATGTGTAGGCCCTGAAGACCCATACATGTGTAAGGCCTTGAATACCTTAGTGTCAGTAATCCTACCCGAAGAAATGCATTATTGAAATTTTTCTGCACAGTCATTCTCAATAAAATATTTTGACGTATATCCAGACTTGTTTTGGGGACCCCTGGTCAGGGATTATTTCTTAGGTGTCTGTCAGGCGGGCCGAAATTCAAGGGGCCATTCCCAATGGCTAAAAATGCAGGTATTTTTCCAATTTTAGCTTTTAGAATTCCCAAAAACATTGACAATTAAAATCAAAATGAGTGCCATCTATAATCAAAAATCATTCATCACAGGTCCATAATATTAAATTTGAACAAATTGAGAAGCCAATATGAATTTTTGGCACTTCAGTTTATTCTAAATAGTGTAAGGCTTGCAACCAGATTGAGAGTCCAATATACATTAACTGCCGCCCTTGGTTTATGTTCGCTATCTCTACTTCTCGTATTAAACACTTTTCCCATTCAGCAAATGTCACGCTAATTTTTAACCAATTTGAAAAGGCCTGGCTCCTATTATCAAGACCTTAAAAAATTCCATGCTGTTTGCTAAAATTTTAGTTGTTGTTGCTAATTATAATAGTACATGTAACAACACGGAACTAGAGGAACAGTGATTTGGTAGGTCATCAGTCTATGAAATTCCTTTTCTTTTTTTATAGGAATGTAAAACCCTGATTTTAAGTTTATGGACTATGTAGTTATAATTAATCTCAAATTTGTAAACTTGTCATTTTCAACAGGATTGGGTTCTTTGGTGATGCTTTGAAAAAATCTAATTTCACATGTTAATATTATAAAACTTGTAAAAATATCTTTAAGTTTGTGAGCCTTTTAAAGTACAAAAAAAAGTACAAAGTTCAAATAAAATGACTTGCATAAACATGTTCATTAACAGCTTTTTTTTTTACATAGTATAAAAGTCACTTAATTAATCTTTAATTCTTTTGACTGAGGTAGTCCCTGTGTTGTATTTACACAGTGATCCGACAATAATGATTCGGTGTTACAAGTTCACTCGGCGGATGTGGTGTGTTACAGACGAAGGAAATTCGCCTATATACGCCCTCGATTTCTGATAATCACAATGACTGGTCATGCTGGTCTACCGGTAGTAATGTTTGTCAGATTCTGTTCAATGGATTGAATTTGTTCATTAAATAGACAGTGAAGACTTGAGCTCTACTAGATTTAGGAGTCATTTTAACCAGAAATGAAAATAAATGATACACATGGTTAGATAATTGTAAGTTTCCTTCCTATTTACGAGAGGTTTAACTTCAGTCTCTGATGGAGGTGATAATTTCATCGACAGGAATAGGTTTACGTCAAAATAAATACTGGCAGCATTAGTCTGATAGTAATTCATGTACTTCTGACTAGAATGGGAGGAAAATCGTTTCACATGGTGTTAAATAAAATCTGCGTGAGAAATTATAATTTAAATTCTATATCGCTGGTTTTAGAGCAGTGATTATGCCAAAAATTGTCCAATTAAATGGTGGCTTTACCAGGTAGTACATTGTTGAAGAAAAAAAATTAAAATTAAAAATATCAAAACTACAGTACATAATAGGTATTGGTAACTGGATATCTTCTTTATCAAACTGAAACCATGTGCAAAAAATGAATCAGGAGTCATTGTATAGAACTAATAATCGAACCATTAGTTTATCAATGTTAAACTGACCAGCTACGGGAATGTGATATAATGTTAATCATACTCTCTAGCTATTATTCTGTAGATGGTCAGTAATAATCCTATAATGAACTGTTTTATTTTGTGAAGGAACACATAAACAGGACAGATGATTTCCGTACCTCATGTTTTTTATACAAATCTGTCTTAGGGCTGTTTTTGGAATCCCTGTATAGAACTCATTAACATACTGTCAATCTTTGGTCACCCTTTGATAAAGTTACAATTGTCATCATGAACCAGGCCGAGAATTTGGTGCAATCAGTAACGTCTCTAGTGTATTATTTTTGTCGGGACTATTTATTTATTGCACATGGTGAAAGGTTATTTGTGTCCATTAACTTTTATCCTTACTACATCTATTATATATTATTATACCTCTACTGATTTTTCACTATAAAATGTAATCGATTGATTGCTGATTCCGCTGAGAATCACTGTTAAAAAGATCGATTCTGCAATACAGGCTATTTCCCTGCCAAAAGGTTGGAACTAGTCTGATGCACTAACACACCCCTCGGAACACTTAGAATTTTCTGTCAAGATAGGAAAAGTTCGAAACGGTCAATGCAGAATGCGTCATAGTTGCAGCCAATAATCGATGGATTAGCGTCACGTTACGCAGCCCGCATGTACGTCACAGTTTCTTGTAAAAGCGTTGACGTTGTTAGCTCAACAAGTCAATATTGAGGTTTTGATGATTTAAGGAA